>SNQJ01S0104924.1:39489-54170 GCA_010110895.2 Picea sitchensis
GTGTCTCTCCATTATTCTAAGGTCTCCCTGAGGCCTTTTCATTTGCGATCTGTGGTGCACATGATTGAGGCATAGTATTCCCATATTTACGTACTATAGGAGTAGAGATTGAGTAGGTGGTTTTGAGATTCTGAATCTTTCCAGCAAAGAGGGAAAACGGAGGGCCCGACAAAACCTCTTTTTGTGAGATTGTCTCAGGTAAGGATACCCTTGTGTGCAACGAGCCAAAGGAAAGTGCTTATTTTTTTCCAATGCTTGATCGACCATATTTTTTCCCAAACTAGTTCCTAGGGGAGTAAGGGAGAGGTTGTATTCACATTGTAGGCCTCTTTGATGGTGACGGTACCTCACGAGGAGTGTCCCCATATTATGATGTCATCTCCTTGAAAATTTTGAATTTTCCTGGAAGAAGTCAGCTCATGCCAAGGTTGAAGATCCATGTGCGCTGGAGCATGAAGTTTTGTGGGAGTGAACTTCCATCGATTCCAAGTTGCATTAGGGGGGTCCTCTTGCCAATAGTCTGCGACCATGATTAGACCTTCCTGAGTGGTGGGGGAAAGAATATTCTCTACCATGGAGTTTTGCGTGGTGGGGGAAAGAATATTCTCTACCATGGAGTTTTGCGTTAAGGAGGGCCATTGTTTCCATGAATCATGCCAAAAGGAAGATTTCCTTCCATTTCGTATTTCCCAGAAAACATGATCAACGATTAGAGAGTGGCACTGTCTTGCATCGTTCCAGATCAAGGAGCCTGGGGTGTTTTCATTCCATTTGATATGTTGGTTTTCGAAAATATGTGGAACATACTTATTCCTCCAGATTTTGGCCGAGAGGTCCTTAGGTCGCTTCAACCATCTCCACCAAATCTTTGCACTGAGAACTTTGTTGAGAGTGGCGGGGTCCCTTAAGTCGATACCACCTTTTAATTTTGTTTTGCATATCTTTTCCTAGCTGATCAGAGAAATTTTTTGTTTCATCTTTGCTCCATTCCAAAGAAAGTTTCTTTGAAGGGTCTTGATGGTTGTAAGAATACAACTGGGGAAAGCCAAAGGAGAGAAGGAATAAATAGGCAAGGTTTGAAGGAATGATTTGAGGAGGATAAGGCGATTGGGAAGGTTGAGCATTCGAAAGGTCTAGGAGGAGATTATTTTTCCAATGGAGGAAAGAAGCCCCTCCTAGGAGTTGTTACAAAGACCTTTATTAATGAGTGGAATGCCAAGGTATTTGGATGGAAGGGACCTACACGTGAAGCCCATGATGTTGGTGATATGAATATGAACATGTATAGGGGTGTTAAAAAAGAAGAGATTATATTTTTCTTTATTAATGTCCATTCCTAAGGTTGCACATAAAGTTTGCAGGATATAGAGAATGCGAAGGGATTCACGAATGGTGGGGGAGGTCAACATTAGGGTTTCATCAACAAACTGGATATGGGAGAGTAGGGGATTCAAGCCATGAAGAGGGAGTCTAGCTAGATACTTATCTGCTAGGGAATCTTTGATGAAGCGGTTGAGCCCTTCTGCCATGATGATGAAAAGGAAGGGGGGCAGGGCCCCCCCTTGCCATATTCCACGAGAGGGCGAGAAGGGGTGGGAAAGAAACATCGTTGATCAAAATGGAGAAGAAAGCAGAAGAAGTGATATTTAGAATCCATTCCACCCAGTCCGTAATGAAGCCAAAAGAAAGAAGAACCGATTTCATGTAAGGCTAGCTGAGTTTATCAAAATCTTTGGAAATATCTAACTTTAATAATATACCTGGAGTACCCGTTATCTAAAGAGATTGTATGAATTCATGGGCAAGGATGATGATGTCAAGAATTTTCCTGCCTTCAACACACCTTGTTTGCTCGGGGGAAATGATGAGGGGAAGGAGCGGTTTGAGGCGTCGAGAGATTACTTTTGTTAACAACTTATAGATTACATTGCAAAGAGAAATTGGTCTGAATTGTTTAGGATGAGTGAATTGTTCTTATTTGGGGATGAGGGTTAGGAAAGTGGCGTTAAGAGTAGGGAGAACCTGACTAGAGATGAAAGAATCCTCGATGATGTCCCAAACTTCCTCCCAAATCATGGGCCAACAAAAGTGAAATAAATCCACTGTGAAGCCATCTGGACCTGGAGCTTTACCTTTGGGGGTGTGTTGCAGGTCTAGGTCTACTTCTGCAATTGTGATTGGTCTAGATAGAGCTTCATTCGTCTCTTGAGTTATGAGATTGGGGATGTTTTGGGTGATCTTTTCTATGTTGGGGGATCTGTCAATAGGGGATTCAAACAACAGATCTTGGTAATAAGAGACCATCTCTTGCTCGAGATATTCATGTTTTTGGAGAGTTTGACCTTGCTCTGTGACTAGGTGCATAATGCGATTGTTGTGTCTACGTTGGATCGTCGCTCAGTGGAAGAACTTGGTGTTTCGTTCCCCTTCTTGAAGCCATTGTATTCAAGATTTTTTCCTGCACAAGACTTCCTCTTGAGACTGCCTTTCCTCAAATTATTGTTTGAGTAGAGTTTCCTGAACTTTGAGATCCTTTGTGAGGCTGTGGTTCCTGATCTGGATCTGGATGAGCTTCATTTGATCGTTTAGGTTTATTTGGGCTTCAAAAATATTCCCGAAGTTATGTTTGTTCCAAATATTAAGGATTTGCTTAAAGTTTTTCATTTGTTGTTGAAAATGGAACATTTTGGAACCATGTTAGATGGCAACTTCCCTCCACCATTTTGGAGCCATAGCTTGGAATTCTGGGTGGTTGAGCCAGAAACTCTCAAATCTAAAGGGCTTTTATCTAAGAGAGCCAGAGATATCTAGTGAGAGATATATAGGCCAGTGATTAGAGCCCGAGGTGTCCAATATGCTAGCGCTCATCGCTAGGTCATCCATTAAGAGGGTTTCTGAAATGAGGAATCGATCCAGATGACATGCAACCTGTTGGGAGCCCGAACACTGGTTTGACAAGGTGAAAATACCATTTTGGGTTTCCAGATCTATGAGACTGAGCTTGTTGATCAGAGCTTGAAAGTGCCCACTTTTCGCCTCGAGTCTGCGAGTGCCGCCCCTTTTTTCTTCTAGGTGGCATACCATGTTGAAGTCCCCCCNCCCAGTATCCAACTACGATCGATGATGAGGTTAGACATTCGATCCATATTTTGAATGAAGTTGATATTGTCCCCCGTGGTGGCTAGTCCGTACACATTTGTAAGGAAGCTTGGCTTATTAGATCCAATGAGTCGATATTTCACTGAGATTTTCCATCTGGTGGTGAAGAAGTTCTCGAGAAGCACAGTGTTGGGGTTCCAAAGAATGGCCAAGCCACCAGGCACACCTTTGGAATCGATGGTCATCATTTTCCCCTATTTCCAACATCTGGAGAGGATTTGATTCATTTCGTCCCCAACACATTTTGTTTCTTGAAGTAAAAGAATATCTGGTTGATCTACTATGATACGCTCTCGTAGAAGCATTTGCTTACTATGACCATTAAGGCCACTTTTATTCCAAGAGATGAGCTTCATGATGAGGATGGAGAGGTGAGAGGGGGAAATCTATCATAGATGAGATGTATCTGACCTAATTTTACCATGAAGTGACTGATTTCCTGTATGAGTTTCTGGGTGGATTTTCTTCCTCTTTTCTTCTCATCCTTCTGAGGCTTTTGTTGTTCTTTCTTTTGGATGCGATGGATGCCCAAGACAATGGTGGATCTGGCCGTAGATCCTGTTGATGATTTTAGAAAGAATTTATGCACCTTACGAAGCTGATCTGGAGGGATGGTGTACAGTTCCTGCTTGCAAAGGCTTATTTTAAGTGCTCGAGGTCTACTCCTGCCAGATCTTGTTCCTCTAGATACATTTCAGTGTCTCTATCTTCGGGGTCAGAGGCTTCGCCAACTTTGGCATGGGAAGAGGAAGAGGAGGGGATCTTCTCCAAGACAAGGGTGTTGGAAGGGTTGTCTTTTTCATTGTTGTGGGTTGTTGTTCCTTGAGGAGGTAGTTGCGGCTCGTCCATATCTTTTGGAAGTTGTCGAAGGATGCCAAAGGAGTTGTTGGAGGAGGGTTCTTTGTTGGTTGTCTATAGAGTTTTCCTAGTTGTTTGGCGTCGTCTACCCACTACCTGGGTGAAGTCGTCCCTTGATTTGCTTTCTTCAGGATTGTTGGCCTTGCTTTCGGCAATGTTCAGAGGGCATTCTCTGAACAGATGCTCGTGCTCATGGCATTTTCTACATCGGAATGGTATGTACTCATAGTCAATAGTTTGAGACTAGTCCTCATCATGGTATTCCAGGGCTATGGAACCAGGGAGGGGCTTTGAGATGTTGAGATAGACACTGATGCGAGCGTAATAGGTATACCTTCTCTGCTTAGTCGCTTCTAAGGATTTGACGTAGGCCCCAATGGTGTTTCCTATGCCTACCAAGATCTCTTCTAGCCAGAACTCCTATGGTAGGGAGTATAGACAGATCCATATCGGGGCATGTGCAAAGTCTTATTTTTTAGGGCTAAACTTCTCTGTCGAGAAGCACAGAAGAGACCGACTGAATTGAAGAAATAGGGTCCCTCGTCAAATATTTGATTTCGATCTTATAGGTTATGGAAGATGATGGTAAAGAAGCCCTTGGAGCTTAGTTGTAGGTCATACTGTCCTTTAGATTTCCACAAATGTTGTATCCATTTGACAAGCTCGTGTTCAGAGGGCCATAAGCTTAGGAATTTTCTCACCAGCGCGTAGTCCCTCATGTGTTTTTTATGTTCTTCAATGCGTGGTGTGTTGATCACATATTTTGGTGCTAGCAGTGCTCGAGGTATGCATTTACCAGGTTCCCAAGGACGTGATGTTTTCACGAGAAAAGGTCATGTGTCAATCTCCATTTCTTTTCCTTTAGCAGCACCTTCGAAGAATATTTGTGAATGCTGGTCCGATGGTGATTCGAAGGATGATCGGTGGAAGCCTCCACCAGAAGGTTCCTGCACCACGACCTTGTGTTAGGAGGCGCCTCCACCAGAAGGTTCCTACACCACGACCTTGCTGTAGGAGGCGCCTCACAACCCCTCTTCAACTGAGATAATGATTTGCCTCGCTTAGGGAGACGAAAGGCAGTAGAAGGGAGCCAAAGAACCTAAACCCTAATCTGATCCAAAATGCTCAAAATTTGCATAATCTTGGTTTTATTTTTAATCGAGATAAAAAACATAAAAAATAAAAATCGATAAAATTAATAAAATCTTATATATATTCAAAAAAAAAAAAATAGCTCCACAAAAAGCCAACTTACTTATACATACACTTAAAAACAAAAAAAAATAGCTCCACAAAAAACCAACTTACTTATACATGCATTTAAAAACCAACTTTTACTTGTATTACTTATTGTATCAACAATGTTAATACAACACAATAATCCAACAAAAACCCAACTTATCACATAGTCTGCTATTAGTACATTGTCACTCATTACTATGCTTATTATTTGTTTAATGATTTTCCATCTTCATAATGCATGCATTCGTATGGTTAACTTAATATTAAAAAAAATTAATAATGCATACATTGATATGGTTAATTTAATATTAATATATATATATATATTTTGAATATTTTTGTATTTGTAAAATATAATTAATATTAAAGTTGTTTTTATTACATATAATTTTTCCACTTTTAAATAAAAAAACATAATATGTCACATTAATTGGAATATGACAAATAACAATTAATTTGTTCTCAAATTAAAATAAAAGTGGAGGTTCCCTTGTATGGTTGCTTTTACAAAGAGTGGAAGTGATGGGATATGGAAATAAAATATGACTTATGATGCTATCGAATGATTTATTCATTTATTAATGAAACATTAAATGATTTATTAATTAATGAATCCTTAACAAGGTTAAATGGAATCATGCCATCAAATGATTTATTGACAAATCCTTAAATGACATCACATCACGTCAAGATATTAATTTTAGTTGGTATTATCCTTTTAGTGTAAGATGTTGGTATTATCCATTTATTAGTGTAAGATGTTAATATTTGATTTTTATATTATTATAATTTTTAAAATAGATTCATTTTAATGAAAATAAATTAAATAATATTAATTTTCTGAATTTATGTTAAGATATAATTTGAGTGGTCTAATGGTTAAGAATAAATGTTTCCTTCTAAGTATACCTCGACAACCCATACACCAATGTGGTGTGACTTGATCGTAACCTTAAAAATAGATTATTATTATTAGTAGTAACTCTTTCAATTTATGTTATTTATTTCAAAAACAATGATAAACAATAAATAATTAACTTTAAAATAAATTTGAATTTATAAAAACTTAATTAGCTATATATATTATTCCCCACCCCACTTTAATATGTTTTCTCTATTATTCCTCCATCCTAAAATACTACTAAATAGAAGAATCTTATCAACCTTCATAAATAATAAATCATAAATCAAACTTACTATAACTTTGACATCTAAATAGTTAAATGTAATCATAACAAATAAGTAATTACAAAATTAACACACTAACAAAATACCACTATTAATAAAAATGCAAATTGCAATTTATATATGAAATGGCCATCATCCCAATATTAAGCTATTGGACATCACTTGGCATCAAGAAATTGACCATCATTCCTCAAAGTTAATAGCTATTTAATTTTTAACTCATAAGCTGAAACCTAATTGCTATTTAACTTTTCCCAAGTTATTTCACAGTTTCACAACATTATCCTTTGCATAACTTATGAAAACCCATTTTTTCTCAGTTATTTCACCTAATTTCTCCACTTGATAGTAACATTGAGGCCATCAACCGACACCATTAGTTGGCAGCGGCAACCTTCCCGGGCACCGGTTTACATTACTTTTGTAGACATTAACAACCTACCTGAATGAAACTACATATTCTGCCATGAACCTAAATTCTTGTATTCACATTAATGTGAGAAGCGACGTGTTTCAAATTTGAGTGGAGGAGCCTTATTGAGGTAGTCATCATCATTTTTTAAAGTTCGTTGTGGTGACGTGTTTCAATCTCGACTTACATAGCCTTGTTACGTCATCATGACATATCTGCTTTAGTATTAATTTTAAGTGACGTGTTTCAATCTCGACGTATTAAATCTTTTTTGAGTTGATATATTTGACATTAGTATTACTTTTAAGTTTTGAATATTTATAAAATATTTTTATGGAACCTTGTTGGGTCATTAAATCTCTTTTGAGTTGACATATTTGATTTTAGTATTAATGTTAAGTTTTGAATATTTATAAAGTATTGGAGTCATCAAATCTTTTTTGAGTTGACATGTTTGACTTTAATTAATTTTAAGTTTTGAATATTTAAAAGTTTTTTTTTTTAAGTTTATACACTAAATTTATGATAGTGTGTATATTTATAGTATATTAAAAATATTTGTAATTCATATTCGATTTAAAAGTTTATTATTTTTTAATATATTTTTTTATCCTCATTTATTCTCATACCTAATTTAAAAGGATAAATGTGATGGATATATATCACATATTTTCACATCATTATTTTTTTACATAACTTAGGAAAGTCCTTTTCTTAAGTTATTTCAAAGGATAAATGTGATGGATATATATCACATATTTTCAGATCATTATTTTTTTACATAAATTAGGAAAGTCCTTTTCTTAAGTTATTTCACACTTTCGCATCATTATTTTTTTTATAACTTATGAAAACTTATTTTTCTAAGTTATTTAAGGTAATTAATTCATAATCTACTTCTATGCATTTTTTTTTTAATTTAAATCAAAGAGAAAATTCAAACTAGTACTTGAAATTGATTTGGTTATATATATATATATATATATTTTATTTAAATCAAAGAAAAATTGATTTGGTCAAATGTAATTTTTTATTTTTTATTTTTTTATTTAAATCAAAGAGAAAATTCAAACCAGTAGTTGAAATTGATTTGGTCAAATATGATATTTTATTATTTTGACCATACCAAGGATAACCACTATTTTCCCTATAAAATAAAGAGAGCCATACCATTTCCATATGATTTTTCATGAGAGCATTGCTATCAAAATTTCCACTCATCTTTTAGCTTCATCTCATCATTGTTACTTTTAGTCAAGAGGATAATCTAGCCAATGCTACCATACATCCGGTAAAGTAGGAAGAACCCCCCCACAAAAAGACCACTAGGAGACACTTGTCTTCACAAGTTTATCGAGAGGTGTTTTTTATATTATTTTTTCCATTGGGTATAGAGATTGATCGCATTCTTTGGATATTTCTATTACAGTTTGCAATGAGTATGTCTTTTATTTTATTTCTGTTATGGTAGATCTAGATCGAAAGGAATGTGTATCCATTAATTAAAGTAATTTTTTTTTTTTTTTACCCACTTTTGTCTGTGATCTAGAAGAACCACTAAAGATGTAGATATGCTCACCCTTGCTACAAATTTGCTACAACATAATGAAGACTCCACTTGACCACTGTGATTTTAAACACATTGGTGAGTAACTTTGTATTGCTCACACACTCATTTTCCGCCTTAGGAAAGCCCCCTTTTCCTAAGTTACTTCACTTTATTAACCCATAATCTACTTTTATCCATTCCCCCTCTTTATTTTATTCAAATCAAAAGGAAAATTCAAATTAGTGGTTAAAATTGATTTGGTCAAATACAATATTTTATTATTTTGACCATATCAAAGATAACCAATATTTTGCCTATAAAATAAAGAGAGTCATGCCATTTTCCATATGATTTTCCATGAGAGTACTGAGATGTTTCCGAAATTTCCACTCATCTTTTAGTGTCATCTCACCATTGTTACTTTCAGCCAAGAGGAGAATTTATCCAGTGCTACCATACATTCGAGAAAGAAAGAAGAACCCTGCCATAGAGAGGCCAGTAGAGACATATGTCTTCACAAGTTTATCCACAATTGTTGTTTATATTATTCTTTCCATTGGGTATAGAGATTGATCACATTGTTTGGATATTTCTACTACATTTTGTAGCTAGTATGTTTTTTGTTTTATTTCTGTAATGGTAGATTTAGATTTGAAGGAATGTGTATCCTTTAATTAAAGTAAGTTTTGTTTTATTTTTACCCACTTTTGTCTAGGATCTATAACAACCACTAGAGATGTGGATCCGCTCACCTTTGCTGCAGATTTACTACAACATTTTCAATAAAATAATTTTTATTTTCACTATATATCATAAATATTATTATTTTTGTTGGACACATGATCTTTTGTGGTTTTGTTACTTGTAACAATGATGTAGATATGATGTGTCATAGGTGATAAGAAGAGTCATACGTTGGAGAAAACAAACGGTTGCATCTTTGTGTATTTATTGAGCTTCATGTTAATGGAATAATCATCTCGTGGAGTTATGATTTCCACCCACTCCTGTTTTGATAGTGTTATATGTTGAATCCGTTTTGTTCTTCCCCTTCCCCTCTTTCTTCCCTCTTCTTTATCACCTTTCTTTCCCCTCTACAAATTTTCTTCCCCTTATATCACATACATCCTTTCCCTTTCTTGGTTTTATCGAAGTTACAATACTTAGTCACTTTTGCCATATTTGTGGGTAGGCAGACTCGCAGACGTGTATTATGTTTCCTCTTCTTATAAGATCAATACTCCACAACACTTAGTTTATTTTCTCTGTCGAGGACTTGCAGACTTACATTTTGTGCCTTTTTTCACTTCTCACAAGTCGTTCGATAAACCTCAACACTTAACCATTTCACAACCACTTCATCTATCATGGACACTTAGACTCGCGAACTTGCGTTTCTGTTCCAAACATTCAATCCAACTCTCTGCCATGACGTGTCCCTTCCTTTCACATTTCTCGAGTCGCATTTAATGTTATTCTTACGGACTCAACTGCTAAATTCATTTTTGAAAAGGCTGTTAATTAATGATGTTTATATTGAGGCAATTCACATTTATATCATGTTAATGATTTCATCTAGTTAAATCTAACTTAAGGGTCATTTTACTATGCTAAGTACTATTAAAAAGAAGTTTGCCAACTTACCAAAGACAACCATGAGAAAACAACATTTCTATGGGGATACCTTGAACTTGTTCGCCAGAGAAGACCAAAACTACCATTGGTCCAGGTCATATTGGTACTATTCAAACTTGATGGATAAATAAAACAATAAAGTATGGGCATTAGGGATAACTCTTGTCGGCTGCATCCTAGAGGTTTTTGAATGCAAATATATCATCACCTGGTGCAACGATAAACATGTCCATAAGAAAAGAACCATCCCATTGCAAATCGAATCCCTTGTTTCATTGACACTGCCAGTATTTAAGAAGATGTTGATATTTTCGGGGTTGAACCTGGTCTACAAAGGAGAAGAAGCCAGGAATTTTTTGAAAAGAAAAAATAACGGAATAAAACTTCTACAAGATCCTACCTCAATGCAAAAAGATCTATCCAGGATCCAGGTTAGTTCTTTAAAATACCCATATAAATAAATTTATTGGTTATTCACTCATGTTGTTGGTCAATATTCTACAACAACTATTCTCCAATTGACATTTTATATATTGCATTTCACTGGTCACAAGAACAAAATCTTCAATTGGGTGAAAATGATCTCAAATGAGGTTACTACACAGGTAATAAATTTCAAGACTGAGAAGAAATTTTATATGGCATCTTATTTCGTGTTCTACATCACTTATTGTCATGTTTTTAAGGGATTAAGCATTGTTAAAAGGGTAAGCTCAAAGGTGGACCTTGTAACTATGTGGTATCAAGCTCTATGGAGGAAAAAGGTTGGCCACCATTTTTATGAAGTATATAATAATTTTGTGTCTGAGTTTAAAAAGTTACTATTTGGATAAGATACTTCCCAGCTCTCATTAGAAGTCTCAACTTTTCTAAATAGAAAATGAATTCTTGAAAAATGGATGATTATAATATCATCAGGGTTTTTTGTTCTCATGAAAAAACCACATTTCTTCCATATTATGTGTCTGGAAAATTGTTTATTATAGAAGTGGTAAGATAGTAAAAAATTTGGTTTCATACCTTTTATGAAAAAAGAAAAAAATAATTTCATCTCTCTGCCCTGGAAGGTTGGTGAAGTTCTCCTAAGAGGAATTGCTAAGATTGATGAATATGCTTCCTATTTCGACCATTTCAACATGAGATTTGCAGAAGAGATCAAGGGGTTTGACCCTGATCACCTTTTTTACAATCATATGGTTTCAGGGAAGATCAGCCCCTCACTCATCAACACTCTTATATATGGAGAAGAAGAGGGTGATAGTCATGACCTTAATGTTCAAGAATTTGATAGAAATATCAGGGATATAGAGACTATCATAAGCACCACAAAAATCCACAAGGAGAGAGGAAAACCCTCAAATGAAAAGAGTGCTCAATCACCCTCTATTTCTCAAAGAAGTGTTCCACTCAAGGTAAAATCTTAGCCCAGAGCGACCCAATAAAGGAAAACCCAGAGTAGTAATTCAGGGGATGACGAAGAGAAAAACTCTCCTCAGGGGAATTTAAAAAATCCCCACAAATTAAAGGTCAAAAGGAAAATAACTAATTCTCAGCAAGGGGGAGGAGAAATACATGCACCTTGTTAGGGACCTAACCCCTCACATAGGTAGAATAATATATTTCCATGTAATAAAGGCCAATATTAATAAGGACTAGAAATAAGGAAGAATAAGTCAAATGTAAGAAGACCTAATAGAAGCTTCTGATTCTAGAAGGATCTTCCTATAGATTTTACTTTTGGATAAACATATTTAGGATAAATAGGAGTAGAGGGTATGAGAAGCTTTGTATTGGATATTATTGTAATAGAGCTCTACTCTACTGGAGGTTGCCCCCTCGAAGAGGCAAGTGAACATTGCTCTCAGTAATCAAATTGCTCTTTCTGGTGTTATTATGGTATTATTATAGTATTATTGTGGTATTGTTCTGGTTATATCATTGTTTATCTGCCATTTCTAGCTAATTATTTATGTTCTACATACTATTTTATATATGGAATACTACAAGTGGTATCATAGCACCTTCCTCGACAGAAAATTGTGGGTTAATTTTATTTTTTCCAGCGTAGATACGTATTCTGAGGTCTTAAAGCTACATAGATCTATCGTTATGCACATAAACCCGCGGTCGGGGATTCATACACGTAGGAAATACAAGTGGTACCTAAGCGCACATCTTTTGTCCACCCTTGTAACCCCTGTTAATACCCTTTCGAGTGGTAGTGCATCAGACAACACTTGTATACAGATCAACCTAGATCTCTCGAAGCCCTCCATAGATAAACCGATTGGCCGCCTGACTGCAATAGTTCCACTGAGAAAAACACTCGAGAAGATACTCTCTAGTACCTGGGTAGTTGGGTTGTATGACTAAGGGCACGATCTAGTCTCCTTAGTTGGTGCCCTGAGATATTGTGTCGAGTACTACTTTTGGACCCCACACATATATCAAAGAGATATAGCATAGGAAAAACCCTTTTCTGTAGAACCCTTGAATACCCTAACCCTTGGGACGAAAACAAAAAAATAGAACAAACAAGATCTATTTCCGTGCAACTGTGTCTCCTACATTCAAGTTGCGAAATTACTACACATTTCTTCCTGTTAATAATTTGTGCATTTAGTCACTACAATATTCTTCAGATCAGAGTATAACTCCGTAGGAGTAAAAACAAAGTTTGGATCCTGTTGGCACCATTATTTGAGACCTATCCCATTGAATTCCTCTCTTCTTCCTTATCGCAGCCATACCTATCATTTTTCCCTCCTCACCCTGATCGTCGTGATACACTTCACCTATAATCGATTTTATGTGTGGTCCCACCCACCCCTTGTCAGTTTCCCTCTTCATCATGGCCCACACCCATAGCCAAGACTTGGAAGCTCGCTTCAATGCCTTTCACTATAATTTCACAGAGATAGAACAAGAAGTGAGACAACTCAGTGCGAATGTTGCCACCATCAATAAAAATATGCATTCCTCCATCGACACCAAAATGGAGGACCTCAAACATGACCACGCTACCCAGCTTGCCTCCTTCAATACCCAACTTGCCTCCTTCACTATGATGATCTGCACCAAGTTGCATATCCCTGCAGATCTTCTCTCCTCAAACCCATCTGACCCACGTTTGCAACCCGAAGGTGAAACTTCCTCTCATTCCCATAATTTTCAGCCCCATCACTTTCAATGTGACCTACGCCTTCTGCATGTGGATGTGACCAAATTTGATGTCTCGAATCCCACTAGTTGGGTAACGTAAATGGAACATTATTTGTCTTTGTATGGAATTACAGATGAGTTGGCCAAACTACGGTATGGTGTTATATATCTATATCAAGAACGTTGGCAATGGAGAAAAAATGCCTACCAAGGGTATATGGCTTGGACACAATTTGTGGTAGAGATTTATGAATACTTTGACACCGACACCAACCATTTAGGTCGTTTGACAAAGTTGAAACAATGTGGCACAATGGAAGAGTTTATAGCCTCTTTTGAGCGATTGGATTTTCGTACAGAGGACATGTCTGATGTTTTTTTCCAAGAATGTTTTATCAGTGGTCTCAAGGATGAGATTTGTACCCATGTCCTCATGGCTAGGCCTCAAAGTTGGGTGGAAGCTACTAAAAGATCTAAGGAAGAAAAAAAAATTGTCTCTTCTCAAACCCGAAAACCCTCCTTTATTCCTCACACTAAACCAGTCCCTCCCACTCCTCCTTCTACTCCACTAAAGATACAGAAATAGACCAGGGAAGAAATGGTTGAATACCAACTCAAAGGCCTTTGTTATAATTGTGATGACAAATATTTTCCTGGGCACAAGTGTAAGGAACAAAAGATTTTTATGTCCATCTCAAAGGATGTTTTAGAAGACGATGTTGAGGCTCCCCTTGTGGCTGCGTCACTTGAACCCACTGTCATGACCCTTCCCTTTGACCCTCCTGAAGTTGAACCGGTCATTTCCCTGAATGCTCTCACTAGCTTCTCTGCTCTGCAAACCCTCAAGGTAATTGGTTGCATTAAGCATCAAAAGGTCATCATTCTTGTGGATAGTGGAAGCACCCATAATTTTATTCATCGCCACATTGCCCGAGAAACTAATTGATATATTTGTGTCGTCAATAATTTTTAAATCATGATTGCTAATGGCAGGTCCATGAAATGTGGAGGGCGTTGTGAAAATGTGTGTTTCTAAATTGGTTAGTACCACATGAAATATCATATGTTTTCTATCGACATGGGTGGTTGTGATATTTGTTGATACTAAGAGGGGGGTGAATCAGTATCAAGTACAATTTAAAACCTTTTTCAACTTATACTTAAACCTTCAATTATATCTAATGAGCAATGAACAATAGTATAAGAGTTACACCAATACACCACAATACACCATGCACAATATATGAGAAATAATCAATAGTTATTGTTCAAGGGAAGTAATGACTTACAAAGGTAACTACAGCTTCCAAATGTAAAGGGAGGGATAAACCTCCAAGAGGAAGATACAATCCTATAATATCAAGAGAGAGTTGAACTCTCCATCATTGCCCCTTCCTTCCACCCAAGAATATATGAGAGATAATAAAACTTTACATTAAATCATCACCATCAACCAATCATCACATAGAACCTGAT
>SNQJ01S0104924.1:77381-100810 GCA_010110895.2 Picea sitchensis
TTGTGAAGCATTTGTCCATATTGATAAAGAAAATAGAACAAAGCTTGAGGAAAAATCCAAGAAGTGTACCTTTATTGGATACGGTGTTAATGATTTTGGTTATCACTTATGGGATTATGAAAATAAAAAAATCATTAGGAGTAGAGATGTCATATTCAATGAGAAGTTCATGTAAAAAGAACAGTTGTAGGGAAAGAAACAGGAAAAAGAAAAACAACAATACACAGTTCTTGATGAGATCACTGAAAAAGAAATTCCAAAGGAACCAGAAAATAAAAATGTACAACAACAGGAGAAGAAGGTACCTAAAACACCTACAAGTGTTGTTAGAAAATCTACTAGGTTAAGTATACCCCCTAAACGATACTCTCCTTCATTGTATTATTTATTGTTGACTAATTCTGGTGAACCAGAATGTTATGAAGAGGCAATGCAGGTAGACACCCAAAAGAAGTGGGAGGAAGGCATGAAAGAGGAAATGGATTCCTTGGTAAATAACCATACTTGGGGCTTGGTTCAGTTGCCTGCAGAAACAAGAGCATGGAAGAATAAATGGGTTTACAAGTTGAAGGAAGAAGATGGAGGAATAAAGAAGTGCAAGGATAGACTTGTTGTAAAGGGGTTTGCACAAAAGAAAGGTATAGATTTTGATGAAATATTTTCTCCTCTTGTTAAAATGACTTCAATTTGGACTATTTTAAGTCTTGTGGCAGTAGAAGATTTGTGTATTGAACAATTAGATGTTAAAACAACTTTTCTCCATGGGGATTTGGAGGAAGAGATTTATATGCAACAACCATAGGGGTATGAGGTCAAAGGGAAGGAGAATTTGGTATGCAGGTTGAAGAAGATATTTTATGGCCTAAAGCAAGCTCCAAGGAAGTGGTATTTGAAGTTTGACAGGTTTATGACAGAACAAGGTTATAGTAGATGTCATTCTGATCACTTTGTTTATTTCAAAAAGAGGGAAAATGGAAGCTATATTATGTTGCTATTGTATGTAGATGACATGCTTGTTGCAGGGTCTAATATGCAAGATATAAATGTGCTCAAGAAAAAATTAGCTAATTCATTTGCGATGAAGGATTTGGGTGTTGCAAAGAAAATCCTTGGTATAAGAATAACAAGAGATAGGAAAAATCACAAATTGATATTGTCTCAGGGTGAGTAAATATAGAAGGTGTGGAGAGGTTTAGAATGCAGAATGAAAAAACAGTTAGTACACATTTAGCCAACCATTCAGAATTAACTAAGGAAATGTGTCCCAACACACAGGAGGAGATAAAATACATGTCCAAGGTCCCTTATTCATCAACAATTGGTAGCTTGATGTATGCAATGGTTTGCACAAGACCAGATATTGCACATGCAATGGGAATTGTGAGTAGGTATATGAACAATCCAGGTAAAGAACATTGGGAGGAAGTAAAGTGGGTTCTCAGGTATTTGAGAGGTACTACTACTCATGCATTATGTTTTGGAGGTTTAGACACTTTTCTACAGGGATAAGTTGATTCAGATATGGCAGGTGATAAAGACAGTAGGAGGAGCACCACAGGGTATGTTTTTACTATAATTGGAACAACATTAAGTTGTATTTCTAAACTGCAAAAGGTTGTTTCACTTTCAACAACAAAGGCAAAGTATGTTGCTACTACAGAGGCTAGTAAATAGATGATTTGGTTACAAAGGTTTATGGAGGAATTGGGAAATAAGTAGGAGAATAGCAGGTTGTACTGTGACAATGTGAGTACCATTCATCTTGCAAATAAATCATCCTTCCATTCGAATACTAAGAATATATAGTTGAGGTACCAATTCATATGATCCACTTTGGAAGATGGACATTTGAAGTTGGAAAAGATACACACTAGCCAAAATCCTCCATATATGTTAACACAGGGAGTAACCAGGGAGAAACTGAGTTCCTGCTCAGTTTCAGTTGGTCTTCAAGAATGAAGATGAAGATGAGAAATTTTCCAGGTCCAAGAAGGTTTAGATTCCAACATATACAACAGTGGTGGAGTTGTTGAGATCAATCTCCAAGTGGGAGATTGTTGGTTGTGGAGCCTGATTATCTGCTTGATTTAGAGGTATTTTGTTTTCAGACATGCTTATACCCCATGAAGTATTTACACCCCAAAAGTATGTACACTCTTCCACGTGGGGGAGTGCATAGGGGGGTTACCCCCTCTGCGGGGTCCTGGGGCAAGTGGGGGTTCGTGGGTGAAGCGACCGAAGGGAAAATTGCCTTGTAAATGTATATTGTAATTTCATTGTAAATCTGGACCGTCCATTATAAGGTCGCAGATCTAACAGTAGAAATTATGTTAGCGTTTTTTTCCCTAGAAGGTAACCCTCTGTTATGAGGGAAATGTATTGCGGCTATGCATGATGACGAATATTGTATTCTGAGATATGATACTGTGAGAGAAATAAGAGGAAGTTACAACGGGTTTGTTGTAGGTTGTATCCCTTCATTTGCTGGATAATAATAAAGGAAGGACCTGGAAATTCTCTGGTGGACATAGCCCACACTAGGTGAACAATGTAAATCTGTGTCTCTATTGTATTGTGCATCTTATGTGTTTTGTTTCCACATTTGTTTTATTTTATTTCTCCACGGTCCTATTTTTCTAACACATCCATGGAAATTACATCACATAGAATTTCATGTATATATCCTCCTATCTTAAATTCAACCAAGCATTGCTTAGTAACCATTACCTGGTGTCCTTTCTGAAACCATGAGACTTTGTATGGATTCAGATGTGCAGTTGTCTCCAACTCCAATTTCTCCACCATCTCTGTGGATACTAAGTTATCGGTTCTCCCACTATCGATTATCACCTTGCATACTCTGTCTTTAGTCTTGCAAGATGTTCTAAAGAGACTATTCCTCTGCAGTGGTTTCTCAACTTCTGCCTCTGGTTTTAAGAGAACCTTCCTCAACATCAGGGATCTTCCATTCTCTGCTCCTTCTGTTTCAACATCTTTCCTTAGAACTTCTGAAATGTGAGCTTCACCTCCTCCTTCTCTCTTTTTCTCGGGACATTCCCAATACACGTTCCCTGTTTTTCCATATGC
This sequence comes from Picea sitchensis, assembly GCA_010110895.2. Classification (NCBI taxonomy): domain Eukaryota; kingdom Viridiplantae; phylum Streptophyta; class Pinopsida; order Pinales; family Pinaceae; genus Picea; species Picea sitchensis. Next base: position 80,469 of record SNQJ01S0104924.1, read on the forward strand.
ATAGAAACTTACGTCTCCTCCTCCTCTTCTTCCTCTTACTCTAGAAGAACTTCTTCCACCACCCTGTCTTTCTCGGGAACTTCCTCCTCTTTCCGAGTGATTATGTGGTTTCTCAGTATCGTCCTTAGACTTATGCACTCTTTCATGGGTAACTCCCTTACCTCTAGTTGGGACTGGGATTTTACCTCTTCCTCGTTGGATTTATTTTCTGGCCAACTTCTCCTCTGCCTTCAGTGCAAACTGATAAGCATTCTCCACTGTCTTTATTGAAATCATGCTGAGCTCATCCTGAATTTCTAATCTCAGGCCATTTATATATCTAGAAACTTTTTCTTCATCTCTCTCCCTTTGTCTAGCTCTGATGTTCAACCTATAGAACTCCTATGTGTACTCCTTAACTGTCATCCCTTTCTGTCTCAGGTTCTTCATCTTCCTAAACAAATTAATCTGATAATCCTTGGGAATGAACTTAGCCTTCATCTTGGCTACCATTCTTTCCCAATTCTTTATCTTCTCCTTGCCTTTGCTTCTCCTTTTAGCCTACAGTTCATCCAACCATAGTGTTGCATGTCCTTTTATCCTGGTGACAACTTGTTTCACCTTTCTCTCTTCATCGACATCTTCATAGTCGAAATGTTTGTCCATGGATCTTATCCAATACAAAATCTCTTCAGCATATAAATTTCTTTCATACATTGGAACCTCTATATTGGTTCTGCCTCCCAATATATCAACTACACTCAAAAAGTGTTCTTCGACTACATCCTCTCCTCCATCTTCTTCGACTTCTACTGCTTCACTCTCTACATCGTTGATGTCTCCAGTATCATATTCTTGTCTCTGGACTGCCTCCATCACCTTTAATCTTGCACGAATCTATTTCATATCCCTTTCTACAGCTCGATTGGCTAAAGGTGCTTTCGCTCATCACCTTGGTGGCATTGTGTTGACTGTATTTCACACACAAAGTACAACTTCGAGTTCTTTTGTCTCCTCTCCTTTTCCTGCTATCTGCAAGAAAAACTTTGACTCTCATAGGACTTGGTGTCGACCCCTCTTCTATCCTAAGGGTTGCACGACCTCTCGGTCTAGGATTGATCAAGAAAATGAGTCTGATTGACTCTTCGGGTCTTTGCTAGACCCCAAACCCACTTACATAGGTCCTTTTTCCAAAGACGCAAGTCGTATGAGACCCGTGGGCTCTCTCCTGAGCATTGTTCAAACCTCAACACCAAACAGGCGCTAGCTCTCTTCTTTGGCTAAGCCCTTTTCTTCACGTGACCACGGCTATGACCACTCGCCTGATCAAAAGGAGTGTCGTGACTTCACGTATCGGTTCTTCACATTTGAGTCACCCCAACTCTCCATACCTCCAAAATTTTGATAGGAGCCTAGCGCGTTCTAGCCCCTCTATTTGCCTTCACCGATGTGACCCTTCGCTATGACTGTGGGCCAATCTTTTGAGCGCTTCGTGATTTCACGTTTCATGAGGCCTTCTTGCTTGCCCTCACAAAACCCAAACTTGCAGGGCTTCAGATCTGATGGCCCAGATCCTTCCTTGATCCGACAGTCCTGATTTCCTTTTCGTGTATTGGGAATTTGTGTTTCACGAGGTCAAAGGACCGCTCACCTCCCTTCTCCTGATGTCTGAACTCCCGATATCTCCCTGGGAAACTAACGGTCCAAATCTCTCCTCGATCTGATGGCTCTGATCAAATCATGATTATGCGATTCATGAGTTCTTATAACTCTGCCTTTGACTTCTACGAGTCACGAGTCAGCGAAATGTTTATCTCTCACCACATGTCCCCTTTGATGGACGGTTCCGATGATTTTGGAATTTTGTAACCCCACTCCTCCTGTGTGCTTTCACCGCGTATCGTTAGTGCACTTTACCTTGATCAGGTAGTTATGATTCTTTTGCACTCAAACCGAATGAATGAGATCTTTCCTCCTCTACGCTTTCTCCTCGTTGTCTGGACACCAATTGTATGGTCTAGATCTTTCCCCTTGATCTTGCGCTTCGACCATTGTCCTTCCTGTGAGTTTGTTTCTTGGATCTCATTAACACTTATGAAAATCGTTGTTCCTTCTGAGATTGGTCTCGTGAAGACTTCAACTTCCCACACACTCCTTGCATTTCAAGGATTTAGATAACTCAGATCCAAAGGATTTATCGAAGAAAAATTCCTCTCACCCTATTGGTGTTCTCCTTTTCTGGTTCTTCGACTTCTTACAAAGTCCCTTTGACACTTAGTTGAACCTCGAGTCTGTGCACTCCTTGCACCAAATCTTTACACAAGGTTCAAATTCTTGTGGATGCCTGTGCATGCCTTGCACCAGTCTCTTTGCACTCCTTACAAAGGAAAGTTTTGTGTTATCTCTTATGAGATTTGGAACTGAAATATATTTCGTCAATGCACTCCTTGCGTTTTATGTGCACACCTCGCACCAATATCAACATAGGAGAAACAATTGAAACTTATCCTAACATTTACAGTTCCTTCTATTCATAACGAAATTCATTCATTCATTCATGAGAACACAATAACAGAGAATTTCAAAACAATGTCCACAACATGCATTGGGTTAATTTTCCTCTGTTATAGTCATAAGTGAAAATGGATACAACTGAAATCAAAACAAAAACTGAAAACTCAGAAATATTCTACTAACTTGCAGCTATCTTACTTGCAGATATCTACCCTGCAGCCACCCTCATTTGGGCGTACAAAACCTCTATTTATCTCATAGGGCTCTTAGGGTTTCCCCTGGATACGTTTCTACATCACAACCTATCCTACGACTATTTTAGTGCAATCACATTCCAGAGCCGGAGTGGAAACTCCCACTTCGCTCACGATCACTCAAGTGTGCCTCAAAGTTTTTTTTTTGGCACTGAGTTAAAGTGTACTTCAAAATATCTGTTGCAACTGCCAGCGCTGATATTCCGTACAGGCTCCCAGACATTGATAGGTCATGCTCCGCGTGCTTTCTAGCGATGCTCTTTCATCAACGTGCTACTTTTCCTACCATATGTTCTTCTCCAAAATTAGGTTTTACCTTCCAAAAATAGATCTTATCTCAAAATAGGCATACGCCCAACACTGACATGTGGCTCATGTCGAGCCACCTAGGCAGTGCGTGCTCCCTGAAAGGCCTTTGTTAGGCTGTGGAACTTGTCTACAAGTTCCTTTCCTCTTTCTCTTATATGTTGTTAAGGTCCTAACCCGCACATAGGTAGATCAATGTATTCAGATGTAATAAAGGTCAATATTAATGAGACCTTTCAATAAAATAGAATAAGGCGGATGTAAGAAGACCTAATAGAAGCTTTAAAATAGAATAGTATGGATGTAAGAAGACACTAATAGAAGCTTCCGCTTCTAGAAGGATTCTCTAGATGCTTCTCTTAATAGACATATTTTAAGTATAAATAAGGGTCGAGGGTATGAAAACCCAGCTTGGAAATTATTGTAACCAGTTACTGACCGAGGTTTTCCTCTCCAAGAGGCCCGTGAACATTTCTTTCTCAATCAAAGTGCTTTCTATTGCTATTTCATATATAATTACTGTGTATTGTGAAGATTATAGTGGATATTTTACCGCTATTCCACCACTTCTAGCATTTTATTTATGTTCGCATATTTTATATATCCGTATCTTGCAAGTGGTATCGTGAGCACTTTCTGACGTAAATTGTGGTATTTTTTTCTTCGTAGAGATGCATTCAACGCCTTAAGCCACAGAGATTTGTTGTTATGTGCATAAAACCGCTGCTTGAGGGATTCAAGTACTAAGGTGAAATAATAAGTGGTTCTTAAGTAACATCTCATATTAAATTTTGTAACCCCTGGTTGGTACCCGCTCGAAAGGGTACCATCGACAACACCTCGGTAATGGATCGACCTATGATTGAAGCCCTCTTTTAGATAAAACCTATGTATTGCCGGATCTGCTATAGTGTCACCGAACAAGACTCGAGAAGATACTCTAGCACCTGGGTAGTCGTGTAGTATGGCTAAGGGTACGATTTATCCCTCCTTAGTTAGTGCCCCGAGATATTGGGCCGAAAATTACCGTTGGACCCCACATATATCGAGAGCTATAAAGTAATGTGGCAAACCCTTGTCTATAGAAATTCCTTGAATACCTACCCTAAGGGCTTGATAGTAATAGCAATGTTTTCTATATTGTTCTTCTGTATCTATTGTGGTGCTTTTGTATTCGTCTTTGGTTCTTAGTTCTTTCAGAGTAGCCGACAAGGTTCTCAAAGATGAAATTTCTGCCCATGTTCTCATGGCTCGTCCCACGACTTGGGTGGAGGCTACCAAAAGATAAAGAAGCACAAAAATTATTTCCTCTCAAAACCACAAGCTCTTTTGTCCTACCAAACCGCAAACTTCACTACCCTTCCTCACCTATTGCAATCCAAAATTGACCAGATGAAATGGATGAACGTTAACTCAAAGGCCTCTCGTTATAATTGTGATAAAAATATTTCCTGTGCCACAAATGTAAGGAACAAAATCTCTTTATGGCTCTCTCCTCGGGAGGATATTCAGAAGAAGATGTTGACAACCCCCATGCCCGAGTCACCAGAAAATTTTCTCACATAACCCTCCTCCTAATTCTCCTATGGAACCAATCATTTCCCTCAATGATCCCACCGGCTTCTCTGCCCCCTCAAACTTTCAAGATAATCGGTTATATCAAGAACCGAAGGTCATCATCTGGTTGATAGTGGCAAAGCATTCACAATTTTATTCCATATCAATGATTGCCTAAGAAACCCATTGCTACATCCATGTCATTAATAATTTCCAAATCATGATTGCTAAATCATGATTGCCAATGGTGGTTCTATGAATGTGGCGGGCACTGCGGAAAGGCTCAAATAGGTGACTACCGGCTATCAAACTCATATGTTTGCTATTGACATGGGCGGTTATGACATTATGTTGGGTGCTGAATACTAAGAACCCAATCCCATTCTCATGGATTTTCGTAACTTAACCATGCAATTTGACCAAGGAGGCAACAAATAAGGAATTTCTGTGGCATCACCTGGTTCTCCGGTTACCGCCTCATCGCATGGAACAATTGCTCAAAAAGGTCATTCGGGTGTCATAGCCCAACTCCACGCCATGGCAAGTTTTCACAGGATCCCACCCGTGCTCCCCAAGACCTCCAAGCCCTCTCCTTCTAAACATCAAACAGCTCTTTTTTCCACTCCTGCTGACTCCCTCCTTCCGCTGGTGTCCATGATCATTCCAATCCCTTGTCCCAAGAAGCCTTCCCCCAATATACGTCCATATCACCCCTTTCACAAAAGAATGAAATTGAAAATGGTCCAAGAACTCCCATCACGTAAGTCATCCGGGCCCTAGTATGAGCTCCCCATTCTCTAGTCATCATGGTATCAAAGTGAAAGAAGGTTCTGAGAATGTGTCCTCGACCGCTTCTCAACAAACTAACCATCAAAGACAAATTTCCCATTCCCTCGTCATTGATGACTCCTGATGTGAATTGAGTGGTTTCAATTCTTCACCAAACTTGGATTCGCCGGGCTATCACCATATCGGCGAGTCCGACATTCCTAAGACGCATCTTTCTCGCACTCCATGAGGGCCATCACTACAAGTTTTGGTCATGCCCTTTGCTTCAGGTAACTTCCACATTTCGAGCCTCATGAACCATGTCTTCCCAAATTTCTCCGCCATATTTTGTCTTAGTTTTTGTTTGATGATATCCTCATATAAAGCAAGACATGGACGTATTCATCTACTCATGTGGATCAAGTTCTCACCACTCTCTCACATATTACACTGCCTTTTCCTAAAAAAATTCTAAATGTGATTTTGGTGCATCTGAAGTACAATACTTGGGTCATCCGGTGGGCAAGGATGGCATCAGGGTGGACTCGAAAAGATTGAAGCTATGCAAGACTAGTCTTTGGGTGCGGCTAGTCTTGCGTAGATTCAATCTTTTTTGGGTCTCACATGGTATTATCGCAAGTTCTTTAAGAACCATGGAAAGATTGCGACCTCTCACGGCTCTCCTAAAAAGAACTCTTCACTTGGACCTCAGCAGTTGCTCAAACTTTTCAAACCTTCGAAGATGACCATGTGCACTGCCTCCGCCCTTCCCGACTTCACAAAGACATATGTGTTGGAATACACCGTGTGAAAGGAATCGGCTACTGCCCCATGCAAGAGGTTCCACCTTTGGCCTTCACTAGCAAGCAACTGGCTAAAATAATCTGCAAACCCATTTATGAAAAAGAAATGTTGGCGATTCTCAAGACATATCGCTGGAATTATGGCTGCCCCATTCTTGGGGTAACGATTCCAAATTAAGACCCACCATCGCAGCCTAGAGTACTTTCTCTCGAACAACACATTCTGGAGCAACAAAATGGGTCACTAAGGTCTTTGATATGATTATGAGATCATTTACAAGAAGGGCAAAGACAATGTCGCGGTGGATGCACAACCTGCAAATGTCATGAAGACGAAGGATCCCTTTTTCTCTTCCTTCATTAAAATTCGGACACGTGTTGTGCACCGTGAATACTCTTCAAGACCCCAAAAGTTCACATCCGATCCAACCCAATCAAGGCTCAGTTCTAGGGTACCTTAGCTCCAAGATGATCTTCGGATACAAAGCGTCATTGTATTTAAGTAAACAACTAACTTCAACCACTAAGAGACTTCCTCGCATCATTATGCTACACCACAAATAAGCACTCGTGGTTCACCAAACATATGACCGAGTCAAACGCTCTTTTTCGATGGTATGAAACATGAAATCCATAAGTTTGTGGCTGAATGTGAGGTATGTCAACCACAAGGAGAAACAGTCAAATCTCCGTGCACCCTCCAACCGCTCTCGACCGCTATTTGGAAGGATATCTCATGGACTTTATTACGTGCTTACCCAAATCGGGGAATAAATCATCATAATGGTGGTGGTGGATCTCCTTCCAAGTATGCTCATTTTGTGCTCTTCACCACACCCATTTGATGCATCCACAGTTGGATCAAATTTTCATGGATCGTCTTCAAGCTTCATGGCATGCCAAACTCTATTGTTTCATCGACCCAACTTTGCGAAGCAATTTTGGTAAGAACTGCTAAGTTACAAGGTACCACAATTGTGACCATCTCATCTTATCATCCTCAGATAGATGGTCAAACTGGTCACGGTGCGTTTGGAAACATATCCGAGGTGCTTTGCCTTCCAAAAACAACATCGCGGTTTAATGGTTACCCTCAATCAATGGTGGTGGCCAACACCATACCATACGCCCACTGCGATGACTCCTTTTGAAGTATGGACAAAGCCACCTTCGCCTTCTCATACTTACCGTAATCATGTCCATGCGTTGACTTTCAAACACTTACAACCGAGAGGATATCCTTTCGTAATTTTAAAGAGAACTTGTCATGGCCTGTAATAGAATGAAGAGCAAGCGTGATCAAGGTTGCTCCGAACGCCAATTTGTAGAAGGGGATCATGTTTTTCTTCGACTGCAACCTTACAGGAAAATTTCCCTCAAGGCTGAGCATTTTTTAGAAGCTAGCGCCCAAATTTTTATGGCCCTTACATAGTTCCAAGCATGTGGGACAAGTCGCATATCGCTTTCTCCGCCGTAAATAAGCTCCATTCGTTTTTCATGTTTCATGCTTGAAGAAGGTGATTGGAACCGTGTGCCAAATTCAAACCAACCTCAACCTTCCGTGAAAGTTAGCGTAAGAAGGATCCATTTGGCTACAACCATAAGTATTTTTGGACCAGCATGAGAGTATCGCCTCGCTATAGAACCATCAAGGAAGTGCTAGTACAATGGAAAGATATGACTCCAAAGAGATGCCACTGGGAACCAACTACTATTCTCGTTAGCTTCATTATCTCAAGCCTTTGAGGACAAGGCTATTTTTAAGGGGGCGGATATGTTAGGTTCCTAACCCGCATATAGGTAGATCAATGTATCTAGATGTAATAGCACAATATTAATGAGACCTTTCAATAAAATAGAATATATGGATAAGAAGACCTATTAGAAGCTCCACGAAGGATCTTCCTAGATGTTTCTCTTAATAGACATGCTTTAGTATAAATAAGGGTCGAGGGTATGAAACCTCTAGCTTGGATATTATTGTAACATAGCGCTTCTCGACTGGAGGTTGCCCCCTCGAAGAGGCCTGTGAACATTTCTTTCTGAATCAAAGTGCTTTCTATTGCTATTTCGTATATCATTTATGTGTATTGTGAAGATTATGCTGGATGTTTTACTGTTATTCTGCCATTTCTAGCATTTTATTTCTGTTCTGCATATTTTATATATCTGGTATCTTGCATCTGCACAACATTTCTTGTGAGTTCCTCCATTGATTGCATTGTGATATCCTCCTAAATGAGTGTTGCGCACTTTGTCTATGCTTATGCGATGTTTTTCTTTTCCTCCTCCAACTGTGCAATAATGTATGCTTCTTTCTCTTGAAGGGGTTCCACTTGCACTTATCGTTCCTACTTCTTCATCTATGTTGCTTTCAAATCTGACTGTAGCTTCTTCATATCTTGAGTACCCTTCAGGCGCTCTGTGATGCTCATTATTTTTTTCCTATGTTTGAGGTCTTGTGTGGCTGCACTGACTCTTTCTTCTTCTTGGTCCCACTCTTGGACCTACTCGTCCTCTTCCAACTCTTTCCAGAGATGTGTGACTCTGTCGAAAAATTCTTCTATTGTGCTTGTTTGTTTCTCCATCTCCACCATTTGGAGTGCATCTTCTTGTTTCCTTTTTTCTCTAAATTATGGAGGATTCATGGGGTTAAGTGTCTCCTTTAGTTCCGCAATCTCCTAACTATACTGATCGATTGTTTGTGTGATGATGTTGATCCTCTCCTCTGCACTTCTCTCTGCTGCTTATGCACTATTGGGGATGTGGTTGTATGCCGCTATAAATCCCTTCTCTAGTCTTTATGCATGTTCTTTATCTTCCTACTTCTCTGCGGTCAACTGGTCACATGTTATTTGGAGCATCTCCACAACCCTTCTTCCCACCTATAAATTTGTGGCATCCACACGGGACCTAGACTGCACTTCTTGCATGACAATGATTTGTATCCCATATAAGGCCTTTGTTGGTATGTGTTCCATGAGCATATATACATGTTCCACCTCCTCCATGGGTTTTTGCATCGTATCTTGATCGAACCTGATCATTTGACGCATTATCATGAATGTTTCCCTACCCTGGAAGACAAACTGTATAGTCTCTTGAACTTCGTTCTTTGTAGGTGGCCTAAGTGTCTTCTGTTGTTTCTTCACAGTGGCCTATGATTCTTCCCGGCTTCGTAGTTTCTGTATGTTTTCATGAAACTCTCGGAGCTTAGCCATAATTTGTTCCCTCTACACCTCTGTAGTTCTGACCACTTATTCACTCTTTTCTTGGACCTTGTCCATGACGAGATCTGCATCATCCCATGTCAAGGTGATGTCTAGTTCCTCTGTCTCATACTTTCACTTCTTGTGCACATATTTTACTTGCGCGAGCTTCCTTGTTGTCTGTGAGGGTTGTGCCTCACTTGTTGTTTCCTGGGTTGTTCCTTTTTCATCTTGTGAGTTATCCTTCTTTCTAGTCCATGGATGGCTTCCTATCCTTGATGTTGTTTGTGTCCTCCTCGACTGCTTTGGTACTGGGATACTCCCAGTTGGCTGAGTCCACGTTGTAGTTGTTCTATTATTATTAGCCAGAATTCCTATTCTTGCTGATGAGCCTGCTTCAGAATTATCCTTAGGCTTAGAGGACTTCACTATTCCTATCCTCATGGATGGTTTTTCTACTAGTGACTGCCACTGTGCAGGCCAATCTTTAAGGATCTAGTCCACATCCTTTTTCGTGACGTAGTACTGCATTTTGAGCCACTCCTTCTTAGGATCCCTCACAACTTGGATCCATACATAATGTCGGGATTTCTTGAATTTGGCTATCACCTTTGTCTCCTGCACTACCTCCATAGGTATGCACCACATATTCATCATGCACTGTTGGATTTCTTCTAGCATCATGGAAAACACAATGTTATTTTCTTGCTGCATCTTGTTGTCCTTTTCTCTCCAAAGGGACTCGTACCTAGCCACATAATTCTTTCCCATCCTTTCCAAAAATGCCGAGAACTTGGGCTGCTTCCACCTTCCCAAGACTATCAATATTATCAACCATGAGTAATGGAACTCAGTTCCATTTTCTTGCGCATCACGACAGTCAATTAAGAACTGGTTCAGCAGGTACGGTGCCTAGTTGAACATAAATCCCTTAGCACACTGTGCAACTACTGCAATGACGTCTTTTGACGCTTCCTCTCTACAACATTTCCTCAACATCTTGCATGCCATCAGATTTCTGGAAAACCTTGTCACATTGTCATTGATGTCTTTGATTACAATGCTCGTGTTGCCCCGAGTAGTGTCAAACTGTGCTTTAACTTGTTCTACTATTTACTTCTTGCACACTTTGTTATCTAGATACTCATTTGGTTGTGCGTCAAATGTGGGAATTACTATGATCTTGGAAATCAATTCCATGTTGATCTGCACTGGTCTATCCACCCATAGGATGCCTCCATGGGCGTGGGCGACTAGTTGTTTGACGTATAGGACGACATTATTTCCACGTCCAAAATGTGGTATGTCTAAGAGATTCATAATGCCTAAATTGCAGAGCCTCTTGATCCAATGCGCAGGCTCCAAAACGGTTCGACCTAGGGGTCCAATTTCCCCCTTGTTTATCAAGTAAATCTCCTTGACCAACTCTGGAAACTTGGCCACATCATTGATCCGGATTATTTTCGGCACGAAATGAGAGCGGAGATATAATAAAGAAATGTACAGAGATATATCATATATCTAATAATATAACATAAATGTATAAGAGATTCAACCATAAACACAAATATACAATGATACACAATTTTCTATTAATGAGCGAAAATGTACAAAGACCTTAAAAATACAGAGTGAAAGACTTGCTATAATGGTGACAACTTATCTTTGAGAAGAGATGTGACGGCTAATCACATTCGAAAGAAGATGATTTTACAATGAGGATCCAAAGGCCTTTTTATCATAAATAAAATCCAAAACCTTAACCCCGGAAAATAAAAAACCAACAATTTTGTGGACCCCGTTTTGGGTAGTCTGGTGTATCAACTTCCCAAGGGCATAACTTTAGCATACGATCTCTGTTTGGGGTGCACGATAGATCATTGGAAAGGTATCGTTGAGGAGATTCATTGTGGGGGATCAATTAAATACTTTGGTTATTATTGAGAATATTGATCCCAAAAAACCTTCATTTAGGCCCTCAAAATGGCCTAGGAAGTTAAAAACTACTAAAAATAGTAAATTGCCAAAATTGCCAGAAAACTATTTTGAGTGAGTTGGAAAAGGTGGGTGGACACCGATATCCACTTGGATCAATCAAGCACATCGTGGTTAGATTACCTCATCTTGGGTACCTTTCCCAGCATGTCATCGACAATGATGATTGTGTCTAGGAGAAAAGGGAGGGTAATCTCCATGGAGTCTGGTATTTTTCTTTTCGGGCCCATAGCAGATGTGCCTGCCTATGCTTCTTATGTTCCCTCTTCTTATCCTATGGAATATGTCCAGTCGGTGATGTCCTCCACCAACACCTCTTCGTTCTCCTGGGACTGTCGCGGTCCCATTGTTTCGTCAGGATTTGCGAGCGTCTCGGGGTTAGGGTTTGAAATTTTGTTCTGAGCCCTAGAGTGATGCCCTATTTCTCCTTGCTACGCTGCAGGAATATCTTCCTTGTCCTGCGTTGGGCTAATATATTTTGGGTCCGAGGTGGTAACCTCCTCGATCTCGATTATATTTTCCGACTGTTGAATTCAGTCCTTGCGCCTTTGGCCTTGTCTGGTAATTCAGATAAACTATCATGGTGACCCAAAATTTGGTGGAGTCATCCTTTCCAACATTCAAAACCTGTATTTATCTTTCGTAAAATGATAACTAGGGCACGTATTATTTTTCTCACTTTGAGCTCCAAATTCGCTAAGTGTTGAATAACTATGTGCTTTCGGCCTTTTATAGACCCGATCATATTCACTTTTCAATTTTTGCGTTCATTTATGATGACTTCAATTTTTATTATGCACGGTCTTCTAATGTTTGTCGCGGTAATTACTGTGCGCGACGTTTTCCAGTGTTTTTTCACTTTCTTTCTTTTCTATTTTTGTATTTCTCTTTCCTTTTTTTTCTCCTTTTTATTTCTTTTTGTCATTTTTCTGTCCTAGCTTATACTATAGTACACTATGTACATGGTTTCTTACTGCACTGTAACTTTTAAGTGCTAGGAGTTTGATTGTCCCTATACAGTTTCAATCGACTCCTGTTGATCATTCCCTTATGTTCTGTTCCTCAGATCCTTTAGCTATATAGATCCCTCCTCTATGACAGTCTCTACCTAATAGGGCCCCAACCAATGCATTCTGAACTTACCGGGATGTTGAAAATTTTTATTGTCATAGAGTAAGACTAGGTCTCCTTCCTTGAAAATCTTCCTCTTTATATGTCTATCATGCCAGGATTTGTCTCTTTCTTTCTTTGCTTCTTGGTGAAATCCTGCAAGAATCCTATCCTCTTCCATTTCCATTAGTTGATTTAACCTTTCATTCATTGCGCCTCTTTCTATCATGTTGGTGATTGCTGCTACGCATAGACTGGGTACCATAAATTCTAATGGCACCATTGCTTCTTTCCCATACACCAATATGAATGGTGTTTGTCCTATCAAATTCTTACATGTAGTCATGTATTCCCATAATACTATTGGTATTTTTAAGTCCCAATCATCCCTGTTGACATTACAAATCGTTGTCAGAGCATTCTCCAAGATTTTATTGAAAGATTCTACTATTCCATTTGCCTGAGGATGGTATGGTGTACTCTTCTAGTGATAGAATTAAAACTCCTCAGTCATAGCACTGATAGTACTATTGATAAAGTGAGTACCTTGGTCACTCATCAAAATTCTTGGACATCCAAATTTGGTGATCACTTTCTCAAATAAGAAGTGTGTTGTTGTTTTTGTAGTGTAGTCTTTGACTGGTGTTGCTTCTACGCATTTTGTTAAGTATTATGTCACATTAATAATATATCTAGCTCCTGACCTTCTCATTGGTGGATTGATTGGTCCAACAAAGTCTATTACCCATTTTTCAAATACCTACAAAGTTACTTGTGGTCCTAGGGGAATCTCATCCCTTATGTTGGTCTTTCCCACCCTCTGACAAACATCACATGTCTAGTAATATTCCTTGGGATCTATGTGAATTGTTGGCAACCATAATCCTGCGTGCAATACCTTCTGCGCTGTATATTTTCTTGCATAATTTCCTCCAGCTATTCCCTCATGAGATTTTTCCAAAATTCTAGTCCTTTCATGCTCTAGTACACACCTTCTCAAAATGATGTCTGTGCCCATTTTATATAAGTGTCCTGCAATTAGTTGATAGTCTACAACTCTTGATACCAGATTTTTCTTCTTCACAGTGCTAAATTCTTTTGGCACAATCCCTGTACTCAAGTATTCAATAATAGAAACAAAATATTCATCAACTACTTGTACTAAAAATAACCACATGTTAGGGAAGTTGTCTTCCAATTTGGTAGGTTCTTCTCCATTAGTTACCCTTGATAGGTGATTTGGTCCTGCATTCAGCTTCCCTGGTTTGACTATCACATCAAAATCAAATTCTTAAAATAAAAACATCCATCTACAGATCCTCCCCCTTAACACTAGCTTATTGACTAAAAATTTTACGAAAGAATGATCTATGAACATCTTAAAGTGTTTACCCAACAAATAGTGCATGAACTTTTGAAGTGCATACACCATGGCTAGGCCTTCTCTTTTTGTGGTTTTGTAATTCTGATTTGATTCTGACAATTTTCTTCTTGCAAAGGCTATATGATGGTCTAAATCCCCTTCTCCTGGATGCGCTACAATTTCTCCTAGTGATATGGTTGATGCATCTACATGCACATGTAATATCTTTTGACAATCCAGAAATACTAGGATAGATGTTGTAACTATCTCTTCTTTTAAGGTGTCCAACCCTTGTTGACAGTCCTCATTCCACTAAAATATGATATCCTTCTTTAACATTTTTTCCATTGGCACAGTAATCTACGCATCCCTTTATAAATTTCCTGTAATAGCCTATATGTCCCAGTTTTTCTCTCAACTGGTGCACTGATTTTGGTGGTGGTAAATTAACAATGACTGCAATCTTAGCAGGATCCACTAGTAAACCTTGTTTACACACTATATGGCCCAACAATATCAAAAAAGGTGTCCCAAAAAAAACATTTCTTTATATTTAATGATATCTGACACTTCCTGCAACGTTCTAACATTATCCTTAATACTTCGACATGATATTTTAACAGACTATATACAGTCCAGTCATCCATATATAATGTTTCTTTAATATCTTTATATGTGGATGATCTCATTATTACAGGCAGTGCATGCAAGTTAATTGAAGAAATTAAAGTTTAGTTGTCTCAAGAATTTGAAATGAACGATATTGGCGAATTACATTACTGTTTAGGCATTGAGGTTTAGAGAGAGCCTGGTAAAACATTGATCACTCAAAGTAAATATACAAAAGAAATTCTTAGAAAGTTCAATATGAGTGAATGTAAAGCTATGTCAACTCCCTTAGAAAAGAATGCAAAGTTGTACAGTGAATATGGATCTAAAGAGGCAGATGGTACTTTATATAAATAGTTGGTGGGAAGTCTGAACTACCTCACTACTACGAGACCAGACATTGCATACTCAGTTAACATCCTTAGTCAGTTCATGGCTAAGCCTTCAAAGAGTCATTGGAAAGATGCAAAGAAAGTACTCTGATACTTGAAATGAACAATAAATTTTGGTATTATGTATACTGATCAATTTGATGTTGATCTAACAGGTTTTTCTGATTCATATTGGGCAGGAAATCCTGATGATAGAAGATCTACCTCAGGCTATGCATTTCATATAGGATCAAGGGTTGCATCGTGGAGTAGCAAGAAGCAGTCTATTGTTTCTTTGTCATATAAGGCCTTGACCAGTGCCACCTATGAAGCTGTTTGGTTGCGGAGAATTCTTGGAGATGTCGAAGAGGAGAAAAATGGTTCAACATGCATCAACTGTGACAATCAAAGTACTATCAAATTGTCACACAATCCAATATATCATGCAAGATCAAAACATATCGAGCTACAACACCACTTTGTGAGAGAGAAGATCGAATCAAATGAAATTGATTTGATATTTTGTAATACCAATGATAATGTGGCTGATATATTTACCAAACCTCTTGGTAAACTCAAGTTTGAAATTTTTAGAAGGAAGTTAGGTGTCGTAGAAAATCTGTTTCTCCATTAAAGGGGGATGTTAGAATAATGAAGAAACATCTATAATCTATTAAAAATAGAATATTGTTTAGAATTTGTTTCATTGGTGGGAAGATTGAGGTTGAAGGTGGTTTGAGATCCACTTAGATAGGAGAGTGATCTAATCTATTATTAAACTATAAATGTAATAGTTTTCTCTCATCAATTCAAGTTTAGTGAGCTGTGGTTTTCATTTAGTTTTAATTAATTTAGAGTTAAATCAAAATAGGAATAGTGATATAATTCACCAATATTGTAAAAATGGTATGTTTCACTATTAGATTTGATTAATTTTTTTTTTGAAAAGAAAGAGTTAAAAAAAACTAGTGTTACTATGCAAAATTTGTAAAAATGTGATCATAACCACCATTTTCTAAAGGCAATAAAACAAATGGAAGATTATATGGCATTGTCGTTAATGTAATAATGTAATTATATTTAGTGAAATAATTTACCTAGAAACCATACGATCAAATGATAAATAAGATATATATGTTAAACACGTAATAGATAAATTAGAATAATAAATTAGAAAATGACTATTATTTTACATTGATTTGTTCAAGTACTTGATCATATCCTTTCATAATGAAGAAATTGATTATGTACAATGCAATATTTGTTCAATTACTTGATCATATCCTTTCATAATGAAGAAATTGACTATGTATAATGCAATAAATCTATTTTAGTGTTTTTGCATTAGTTTCAATATTTGTTGCATTGATTTCAATGTTTTTGCATTGGTTTCAATGTGTGTTACATTGATTTCATCCATGACTAAACATATAAAAATATGGTACATTGATTTTAGTGATGATATTGTTGTTCCTGAGTTTATACTTTAAGGCTTTAAAGTATATCGTCAAGGCATCCATAAAGGTAAAGGTAATTAAAGGGTAAGAATCAAAATGAAGGGTAAATCCGAGTTGGTTTCTCAACTGCCTCCGTCTAGCTTCCCATTGTTCTTGGATGCTGATATCTCTCTCAATAGCTGCCCATGAACGTTCTAATTCAACCCGGTTGGTTGTTGTTTGCAGAATAGTATTAAACAGGTTCAAAGCAATGCTAGTTTGATCTTGGACGCCAGGTTCTATATTGGACTATCTATTATTTGGGACAGTCATGGAAAATAAAGTTTTATTTAAATATGAAAAGTTTGAAGATTTGTTGCTTTAGTTTTTAAGGGATGAAAAGAGAAAAAGAGTTTTGGAACTCAAAATAATAGCATAATAACAGTTGAGGTTGTTTCCTGTACTTGAAACAATTTTGAGAATAGTAAAATAACAAAGTAATACTGCTGAGAAAATATGAGGCTTTAATCACGAAAGAATCTCATATTGTAACAGGAGACAAAGAAGAAAATGATATTTCTAATGAAGTGTAAAATATAATCATTCAAATGACGTACAGGTCTTGAAACTACTGATAGCAATCATAGAGGAAAGACTGTAAATGATTTAATAACCAAATCAGTTCAAACTACAATAGATGTGTGAAATAAACTTATAATTGATCATTCATTAGAAAGACGTAAGGAGAAAAATATTGAAAAATATTGGAAACAGGGTAAAAGAACACATAGCTTGAAGTTGACAGAATTCAGAATCTCGTCTGTATTATTTATATCACAGTGGATTGGAAATTTTTTTAATACAATCGACTCTCTCAAAAACCAAAAGCCCATTCTCAGTCTTGTGAAAATAAATTTATACATGATCACCAAACATTTTTACCGTTGGTGATTAACTAACTTCCTAAGACTAACGGTTACATGAATGAACAATGTCAAACCGTTTACATTTCTATTCTAACTGCTTTATTATTCCAATGATGAAAATCTTCAAAACATTATTTCATGTCTGCATTGATGAAACTCCTCCTTCTGCTTTAAGACAACAAATACATTTTTCCAGAAACTGTACTAAAACTCTGGGAGCTTCTAGAATATCCTTTTCTTCAAATAAGAAAAACTTTTTCTACAGTTCTGACAGACGGTCTTCGATTATCTTTCTTGTGAACTTAATAGTTTGTAGTTTTAAGTTAGGCACTACTATCCATTTGTCAATTTGAGCGACATTGATTACCTTTATTTGTGGGATCTCTTTCTGAATTTCTTCAAGGTCCTATTTGAATCTTAACTGATGCTTAACAATGTTAATTTCCCCTAACAACCTTGAACAATCGTTTTTTCCAATATTCAATGAAGTTTTCTCTAAAAGGTAAAAAATTCCTTGACAGTTGTCATTAACTTCTTTGGTCATTATTTTGTTTTCTGTGAGGTCTGCCTCCCATACCTTGAGTATTACATCTCCTTTAATCTGCTCTGAAACATATAGTTTTTGAGCTTCCTTGAAATCCTCTTTTTTTGAAAGAGCCACTGCTTTTTGGAAAGTTGCTATGGCTGCTTTCACTTCTCTTTCTTTCTGGAGAATATTCTCCAAGGATTTGCTCGTTTCCTGAAAGTAATTCTGAACAAATTCCAGGTTAAAAAACACTAACTGTTGTTCTTTTTCTATCTTCATATGTATTCCCAATACCTCGGCCTGGAAGATTTCCAGCTCTACCACTTGATTTGAAATGGAATTAATCTTATCTTGTAATTGTTTATTTATTTCCTCATGCTTTGTGACCTGTGCTTGAGTGACCTGTATTTTCTGATTTGCTTCCTCTAAGCTTGCTTTCAGTTTTTGAATCTCTTGAATGTCATTTAATCTAGCTCGTTCTAGACCCTTTTCTATCCTCATACTGATATTTCTCTCGATCTCCTTTAATTGATTCTGTAGCTGAGCTACCATCTGATCTTTCTGCTCTAGCATAGTTGTCAAACTACCCACGAAGTATAAATTTTCCGACGCTAAGGCTCCCATTGTGCCTTCTATCTCTATAGCGAATTCTCCCTCTTTAAGTTTTTTTCCATCTATAATGATCTTGTTCTTTTTAATCATGATATCTCCTCTTGGATGCATTTCCTATTTTAGGGTAGCCTTTCTCTTTTTATTGAAAAAATAATCAGAGGGAGGAATCTCATCTCTAGAAATAGGCTCAAGATCACTTACGTATAGAGCTCCCTCTTGGGGGTTTCCATAAGTATACTGCAATGGAGTCAAAGAGGTAATGGGACTTCCAAGTTCCGTCGATGTTGTTCCTCCTACTTTTTTGGGAGTATTTTTAGGGATTTTCGAGGGTATTTCCAACTCCTTTCCTTTCCCTTCCTCTGATTTTTCTGTTTGAGGAACCTCTATTTCTTGTGAAGGCATTTTAGTCTCCTTTATTTTTCCCTTTGTATTTGATTTATCCTGTACATCTGTTGCAAAGCCTGGGGGAGAACCTTCCAGCTCTGGAGGAGGGGTCGTGGATTCACCTTGCAAAATTTTTGGCAAACAACTTCACTTGTTACTTTGGAAGGACATGAAACCAGTCTGTAATTTGGGTGATGAGGCTCGTACCATGTTCAATACCTCTTCATAAGTTTTAACCTCCTTGAATATACCATCATAAACATATTTCTCATGTTCATAATCTTTCATATTATAGTGCATCAAATGTCTGCTTACTAATTGATAAGGGTCATGCTTTCTGTGCTCAATATCTACCAGTTTTATCTCTTCTAATGCTTCGGCTTCCACTTTAGAATGACCTAGGTTTAGTAATGAAAATTTCCCGACATACACAGGGAAGATTGGCCAGGATTTCTTTTGAGTTGCCTTTAGCTCTATCCCAATACCACCTTTCACTATTTGATATGCTACCTCCCTCAATACCAGTCTGTCCGGGAGGAATTTTGAAATTACGTGAGGGGGGATTGAGCACCCATAAACCCTAATGTAAGAGAATTTTTCATAAACAAACCAATCAACTGTTGCTTTAAGATTTTCTGAGACCGGCTCAGAAATGCGAGGGGTTTCACAACCATAAAACATTTTATGCATTAGAATTACTATGAAATGAAGAATTTTGTAAAACACACTCTTAGCATTTTCTTCCCATAGCATAGAGTGATACTCATGAATGGGTTCAGGTCAGGTTATGTTCCAACTCCAATTCATCAGGGGAAAAGGATTCACAAAGAAAAGTGTGTCCATAATGTACCCTGACATGTAAACGACCATTGGTTGACCTTTAGATTTTGCAACTCTGTAATTTGAAACTTCTTGAGCTAGGTTATCAGACAAAATCTCACTCTAGTTGAAAGTGTATCCTTCTGATGCTTCTTCTAAAAAGGGCACCCATTCTGCAGGAAAATGGCAGGGATTCTTTTTCCTGAAAAGTCTACATAGCATAATGGCTACATAGACCATGTATTCATTCAAAGATGTTGTGGCATAAACCCCATGGGTATTGGCCCTAAACTTTGATGTACATCTCCACCATTCTTTGATTAAATCGGGATAAGTTTGGTCTACCTCAGTACATTCCTTCCTTTGAAATTCAGCTAAAAACTCGGCGTTATAAGTGTACTTAGGATTTGGTGAGAGTTTATACATTACCTGTATATGTTCTGGCCTGAATGAGCCGACAACGACCCCTTGATCATTTAAAATGCTTCTTGTTGGGATATAAACCTTTTCCAAGGCCCAATTGATCATTTCGTTGTATGCCATAAGCCGAGGGCATGATGTGATCTTATGAAGCTCTGATTCTGCTACAACCCGTAAGTGATTCTCAGAATCAGTAGAAGAATTCTTGATTTCATAATCCAATAATTCATAGATTTGTGTTTAGTATTTAATTGAGTCGATGGCGTGTGGTGTTGGACACACCTACCACACTTAGAGGGGGGGTGAATGAGTGTGGGGCTCTTTTTCCCAAAACTTCCCTCTTGCACAAAAACTCATCAATTAGCATTCAACATTTATTCA
>SNQJ01S0104924.1:100820-113061 GCA_010110895.2 Picea sitchensis
ATCAATCAATCAAACCATTGGCATCAATGACAACATGATCCAACATGTGGTGTAGTGTCGGATATGATATCTCCTTCTGGGTTGCGCATCTCCTCTGTATCTTCACTCTTCTTCGGTGCTTTCTTTGGTGCCATGGATTTATGTTAGATGGAAAATATTTCACAGAAAAGGAGTGTATAAGCTTGGCTGAATGCGTCTTACGCTTGATAGTATGAAACAAAATATGTTGCGAAACACAGACCTTTAAACTCTCTTTCAATTCATTTAACGATGTAGGTACTGACGCAATTGACAAGAATTCAATACATTGAATGCAGTGGATATTTACTAAGATACACATTAGTGTCACATATCATCAGTTATCCTTTATTAAAGTGGCCGCATTTTGGCGCTTTTGAATTAAAATTTTGGAAAATTTCATTCGATCGGAAAACGAAGCATGAACTAACCTAAAAAGTTAGATTGTCATTAATCATTCTTCCAAAATAGAATTAATTTAGACTAAATGCAGATTAGGAGTCGAGACTTCACGTTTCGGGATTTCGGGGATTGTGTTGACAAGAGGTATGTTATCGATGAATCCTGAATCCCGAAATTGCGAAATCACAACAAGTTTAGATTAGGACTTAACTTCGTTTTAGTAAATTAATTAATCAGTATTAAAACCGCTTTGATTCTTTCGGGATTTCGGGGATCGTGTTGACAAAAGGTATGTCATCGATGAATTTCGATTTCTGAAATTGCGAAATGATTAACTTAAGCCTTAAATTTTCATATTAGTGAATTAATTAATCAAGGTTAAGGACTAGCCTGCAAAATAGGATTAATTCAGTTTAAACACAAATTAAGAGTCAGGACTTCGTGTTTCGGGATTTCGGGGATCATGTTGTCAAGAGGTATGTCATTGATGAATCCTGAATCCCGAAATCGCAATATGATTAACTTATTCTTTAATAATTAGTAACTTCCATATTTCGGGAAATCGGGGATCAAGATTCTGCGATTGGAAATGCATTAAAACATATGTTCTCAGTAAACCCCGAATTCTGAGAATTTTTTTTAAAAGCTAATCTTAACTCTTTTAGGGTTTAAAATTTTCGTGATTTAAGAAATAATTTTACAGAAAGCGCATCGGGACTTTTATAACATTTTCGGTTTTTTTCCTTTTATTATTTAAAGAATAAAGCTTGTCGGGATTTCAGTACTGGCCTTTTGGAAAATATAGTGAAGGTTATGCTTCGTGAAAACCCGAAACCCGAAAAAGGAAGATTTTAGTTTTGAAGATAAAAAATTTAATATATGTTTCAACGTAGGCTCCAATTGGGGACCTCGTCTCCTTCTGGGATGAGGAGAATAGGTAGACATAGTGCCTTTATTGGGTAAATGGAGTCAATGGCTTCTTTCTGTAGAACTTGTTTAGGAAGGGGATATAGAGGGAAAAATACATTTCATGTTGACTTCTGAAAAACTTTTCAAAACTCTCAACGATGTAAACTCAGCTGCAGTCACAGTTCTCCTTCTCGCTACTAAACTTAAGTTTTCTTTAAGATGATCAAAACAATCCTAGGAAACCCAACAGATCTTGTGGGCTTTTGGCTTGCATCAAATGAAGTAAATTTCATGTTTTTAATTAGGGAGCCCTGTGTGGATTTGGGATGAAGATCTGGTTTCGAAAAGGCTGGTAACTAGAATAGAGTTAAATTTATGTATGACAATCTTACAAATACCTCGGATATTGCTTCACTGCCAGCGAGCCTATTCAGTACCCCGGTGAAGTTATCTGTCCCTTTTTACTGAATTTCCTTTCACCACTTCGAATCATAATTATGCATTTAAATGCTAAGACGAGGGAAATCATTTAAATGAACTTCCTTTCATCGTATTTTTGACTAGATGGGGGCAATCAAATATGAATTTCCTTTCACCATCTGTCTTATATTTTACTTTTTGAAAACGAAGTGGGGGCAATCAGTGGTAGTAAGTATACCAGGGATGGTATCTGTGTAAAATTTACAGTAGAGATCTGTCAACTTGCTTTGATTACCCTGGACCAACCTTTTTTAAACTTTCTAAACACCTTAGTCCGCAGGAAAAAAAAAAGGGGAAGATTAATTCCAGGGGTCTTCCTTCGAGCAAGCCTAAATCCTTAGGAAACTGTTAAGAAACCTAGGAGAGTCAGGATCGACCTAAGTATAACTTTGTTTAGTCGGAGAATGAGGAGTTGTGAGGATTGGTTTACCTTTTAAGAACTGTTTTTTAGCTTCCAAAGTTAAGACGTAATCTCTTCTCCCTCTGTGGGAAAACCGGAAAGATGTTTGGTCTTTTAAGAAGGAAAAACTGAGGATAGAAAGGGGCGATAGAGAAAGACTTGGAAATCGAAAAAAAAAGGGTCATGAATTAAACCCAACTCTTGGAACTCTTTGTCAGAGATGCTTTCCTCTCTTTGTTTATTTTAATTAACTCTTATCTTATTCTAGGCGAAACTCTTAGGGCCTAGATTTAGAAATCATTCTTTTAGTGACATATCACACTTATGAGACAATCACCGCACTTTTAAAAAAAAATTGTTTGAAAAAATAGACTTTTCTGGAATTCACACCTTGCCTTACCATTTTCGTTCTCTTTTGAAATAACCGAAATCTTTATATCACATGTTTTCAGCGAATTTATCTTCTGAAATATGGATATTTGTTTGTTCCTTTATCTTTGTTTAGGTTGCAAGACAGGATCCTGTAAAGGAACATAACGAAGAGTATCAGGGCTTTTAAAAGAATTGAATACATTGAAAATTTTATATCCCTACTTCTAGAAAAACATTAACCTATATTTATTTATTTATTTTAAAGAAGACTTACCAAAGAAAATTAAGAAATCAAAAGAAAAATCAAGCGGTATATACAGTGGGAATTTTGAAAATCAATTATTCCATATAATGTCTTAAATAACGCCCATTGACAGGGGCGTTGAGGATTTTACCATCCAAATTCTCTAACAGAAATGAATTTTTTCCGTCAGGAGCTGTTACCTTGAACGGTCCGTACCAGATGTGATTGAATTTACCATGTTTTTCTGAGTCCTCTTTCCTCGCATCCCATTTTAAAATCAAATCTCTCGGGAGAAAATTTATGTCTTTGGCCTTACGATCGAATAGTGCCTTCATGTCGTCCTGGTATTTCTACAACTTTTCATCCACTTCGGCCCTGTGCTGTTGGAATTCAATCAACTGATTTATCCTTCTTGTGACATGATTTGGTTCTTCCTTCTCATCTTCCCAAAGTTTCATTACAGGAAGTGCTAGGTTTATAGGTAACACTACATCGGTCCAGTACACCATTTGGAAAGGAGAAGTATCGATAGACTTTTTCGTGCCTATCCGATTTGCCCACAGAGCATATTTCAAATGCACGTGCTAGGATTTCTTGTTTTCTCTCAGCACTTTCTTAATTATATTGATTAGGCTCTTGTTTGAAGACTTGTCCAGACCATTTCCCTGAGGGTAGTATGACGTAGAATGACCAGGCACAATATTATATTTTTGGCAAAAAATGACCATAGCCATAGATTTAAAAGCCTGTGCGTTATCTGTGACTATCTTTCGAGGGCAGCCAAATCTAGACAAAATATTCTCTTCTAAGAAGTCTATTACCACCGAATCAGTATCCCTTCTAGTTGGAATAGCTTCCACCCATTTGGTGAAGTAATCTGTAGTAGTTAGGATCCACCTATGTTGAGCGCTAGAATGAGGATTAATTTCGCCTATGAAATCTAATCCCCATTGTTGAAAAGGAGCTTCCATTTTGACCGGAACCAATGGCATTGCTGGGAGTTTATGTTTGCCTGAGAAAAATTGTCAAGGGTTGCAAGCTCAGACCTTGGCATTGACATCTGAGAAAAGTTTGGGCCAATAATACCATGCCCTCAAGATCTTATAAGCCATTTCCCTCCACGCGTGGTGTCCTCCACATACTCCTTCATGAAATTGACTTATGACCTTTTCTGTTTCTTATTCGACCAAACAAACCAATAGGAAGCCAAGAGGGTCCTTCCAATACAATTGTCTTTCAGATATATAGTATTTGACCGCATGTAGCTTCAGCGTTCTAGCTTTAGATGGGGTCAAGCCACTTGGGCACTTCAAGGTCAACAGGTAGGACACTATGTCTTTGTACCAATCTGATAAAGAAAACTTCTCTGCGATTCTGATTTCAGCTATTTGTTCATTGAGTTCATTAATGTCTACACACTCTTCACTTCTCTGTAAGCCATTTATCCCAAGAGCTCTAAAATTTGATTCAGCTAAGAGTTTAGCTAAACCTTGCCCCTTCACTAGTTTCATTGGTTTAATCTCCAAATCGAATTCTTGGATTTTGGCAAGCCATCGTCCTCTTTTTCCATCATTGTCAGATTGAACCAAAATGTCTTTTACAAAGCTAGTGGGTACATAGGCAATTACCTTGGAATGCAACACATAGGTTCTGAAAGCTTTTAATGCCTTTACCATAGCATATGCTTGTTTTTCCATTATATTATATCTAAGTTTGGCATTTCTAAGACTTTTGCTAAAAAAGGCTATTGGTTGCTCGAAACCCTCTTCATTTTTCTAGAGGAGCACGACGACAATTGTGTGTTCAAAGGCGAATGAGAAAATAAGAAAATCCTTTAGATAATTGGGGCTTGCTAGTACAAGTGCCTCGATTATAACCTTCTTGATGCGTGCAAATGATGCTTTAGCTTCTACTGTCCATTTCACTTCGTTGTTTTTCTTTAGCATATCTGTGATCAATTTCACGATTTCAACAAAGTTTGGAATAAATCTCCTCAAAAAATTTATTTTTCCTAAGAATGACTGAATCTCTTTTACATTCCTAGGAATATTTATTGTGTCTATAGCTTCAACTCTTTTAGTGTCAATTCTAATTCCATTTTTGAGATCTTATTTGAAATTTCTCTAATTACCTTAGCCATCTCGTCTATTTTATCTCCCGAGGATTTCCCCGATCCTGAGGATCCACCTTGTTCTTTGAATTTCTTATTTTCTTTGTTCCCGGTTTCTATTTTTTCTTTTAATTTCCCTAATACCATCATGTTCGATTCAATCTCTAAAGCATCATCTTGCATTTTGGTGAGATCTGTTGATCTCCTTTCTCTCAATAATAGAGTGAAATCAGGATCAAAGGCTCCAGCAAAAGTCACCTTAGCTGCAGGTTGAGAAGGTTTGACCTCGACCGGGATTTTATTATACAACTTGTTAAACCTTTGTGTGATCTCGAGAATTGATTCTGAGTTTTTCTTTCTAAGGGCTCTGAATTCAGTTAGGTAATAGAGGTGGTCTTTCCTCTCCCCCCATTGTTTGATAAAAGCGTTTTCAAGTTCTTCGTAAGATCTTAGAGATCCTGGAGCTAAGGCTCAGAACCAGGTTCTCACCTATCCTTCGAAAGTCTGAACTAGGAGTCTAGAATAGACATCTTCATGTTCGATTCCAAGGATGTCGATGAATTGGTCGAAGAAATTTATGTGTTCTTGAGCAGTTAAATATCCTTCCCCCGTAAATTTTGGAAGGCTTTTCATATAGTTTTCGGGAAGGTCATGCAGGGGAATAGGGAGGACAAGGGGGGCATATCTGGTAGCTACCTTAGTGAAGATTCCAGGAAGCGGTGCTTGATCGCCTACTGGTCCTCCTGGGGCACCGTCCCCATCCCCTGAGCCTCCATGTGCAACCATTAATAGATTTGAGGCTGAACCTTGGAATGTGTGAGGAGAGAGCTCGTGGAAGTCTGGGGAATATTCCTCAGGAAAAGAGAACGTATCGTATGAAAGGGGAAGCGAGATAGATCTCTCAAGTGTTTCCTTAACGTTCAACTGCGTAAAATCAGGCTGACAAATAGTATGTATAGGTGAGATGATTTTTCTAAGGGATCTTCATGATTTTAAAATCTTTTCCAGATCAGAGACTGGCGAGGTCTGTTTATAGTCCGAGTTCTTTTTGGTGTTCTTATGGCTAATAGCCAGTTTACTTATCGTGGAGTCGCTAAGTGAAAAATATACGGTAGCCTTAGAAGGTTTTCTATCTTTGTTCACTATCAAAGAAAGAAAGTGTCAATGTCATTTTTCCCAGGGAAAAGTTTCGTTTCTTCGTTCCCCAGCAATGGCGAAAAAAAGATGTTGTTCCTGAGTTTATACTTTAAGGCTTTAAAGTATACTATCAAGGCATCCGTAAAGGTAAAGGTAATTAAAGGGTAAGAATCAAAATGAAGGGTAAATCAGAGTTGGTTTCTCAACTGCCTCTGTCTAGCTTCCCATTGTTCTTGGATGTTGATATCTCTCTCAATAGCTGCCCATGAACGTTCTAATTCAACCTGGTTAGTTGTTGTTTGTAGAATAGTATTAAACAGGTTCAAAGCAATGCTAGTTTGATCTTGGAGGCTAGGTTCTATGTTGGGCTGTCTATTATTTGGGACAGTCATGGAAAATTAAGTTTTATTTAAATATGAAAAGTTTGAAGATTTGTTGCTTTAGTTTTTAAGGGATGAAAAGAGAAAAAGAGTTTTGGAACTCAAAATAATAGCATAATAACAGTTGAGGCTGTTTTTTGTACTTGAAACAATTTTGAGAATAGTAAAATAACAAAGTAATACTGCTGAGAAAATATGAGGCTTTAATCACGAAAGAATCTCATATTGTAATAGGAGACAAAGAGGAAAACGAGATTTCTAATGAAGTGTAAAATATAATCATTCAGATGACCTACAGTTCTTGAAACTGCTGATAGCAATCACAGAGGAAAAACTATAAATGATTTAATAACCAAATCAATTCAAACTACAATAGATGTGTGAAATACACTTATAATATTGACCATTCATTAGAAAGACGTAAGGAGAAAAATATTGAAAAATATTGGAAACAGGGTAAAAGAACACATAGCTTGAAGTTGACAAAATTCAGAATCTCTTCTGTATTATTTATATCATAGTGGATTGGAAAACTTTTTAATACCATCGTCTCTCTCAAAAACCAAAAGCCCATTCTCAGTCTTGTAAAAATATATTTATACATGATCACCAAACATTTTTCTTGTTGGTGATTAACTAAATTCCTAAGAGTAACGGTTACATGAATGAACAATGTCAAACCGTTTACATTTCTATTCTAACTGCTTTATTATTCCAATGATGAAAATCTTCAAAACAGTATTTCATGTATGCGTTGATGAACCTCCTCCTTATGCTTTAAGACAACGAATACATTTTCCCAGAAACTATACTAAAACTCTAGGAGCTTCTGGAATATCCTTTACTTCAAATAAGAAAAATGTTTTTTGCAGTTCTGGCAGACGGTCTTCGATTATCTTTCTTGTGAACTTAATAGTTTGTAGTTTTAAGTTAGGCACTACTATCCGTTTGTCAATTTGAGTGACACTGATTACCTTTATTTGTGGGATCTCTTTCTGAATTTCTTCCAGATCCTCTTTGAATCTTAATTGATGCTTAACAATGTTAATTTCCCCTAACAACCCTGAACAATCATTTTTTCCAATATTCAATGAAGTTTTCTCTAAAAGGTAAAAAATTCTTTGACAGTTGTCATTAACTTCTCTGGTCATTCTTTTGTTTTTTGTGAGGTCTGCCTCCCATACCTTGAGTATTACATCACCTTTAATCTTCTCTGAAACAGATAGTTTTTGAGCTTCCTCGAAATCCTCTTTTATTGAAAGAGCCACTGCTTTTTGGAAAGTTTCTCTGGCTACTTTTACTTCTCTTTCTTTCTGGAGAATATTCTCCAAGGATTTACTTGTTTCCTAAAAGTAATTCTGAACAAATTCCAGGTTAAAAAACACTCCCAGTTGTTCTTTTTCTATCTTCACATGTATTCCCAATACCTGGGCCTGGAAGATTTCAAGCTCTACCACTTGATTTGAAATGGAATTAATCTTCTCTTGTAATTGTTTATTTATTTCTTCATGCTTTCTGACCTGTGCTTGAGTGACCTGTATTTTCTGATTTGCTTCCTCTAAGCTTGCTTTCAGTTTTTGAATCTCTTGAATGTCATTTAATCTACCTTGTTCTAGACCCTTTTTTATCCCCCAACTGATATTTCTTTCAGTCTCCTTTAATTGATCCTGTCGCTGAGTTATCATCTGATCTTTCTGCTCCAACATAGTTGTCAAACTTCCCACAGAGTATAAATTTTCCGATAATAAGGCTCCCATTGTGCCTGCTATCTCTGTAGCGAATTCTCCCTCTTTAAGTTTTTGTCCATCTATAATGATCTTGTTCTTTTTAATCATGATATCTCCTCTTGGATGCATTTCCTATTTTAGGATAGCCTTTCTCTTTTTACTGAAAAAATAATCAGAGGGAGGAATCTCATCTCTAGAAATAGGCTCAAGATCACTTACGTATAGGGCTCCCTCTTGGGGGTTTCCATAAGTAGACTGCAATAGAGTCAAAGAGGTAATGGGACTTCCAAGTTTCGTTGATGTTGTTCCTCCTACTATTTTGGGAATATTTTCAGGGATTTTCGAGGGTATTTCCAACTCCTTTCCTTTCCCTACCTCTGATTTTTCTGTCTGAGGAACCTCTATTTCTTGTGAAGGCATTTTAGTCTCCTTCATTTTTCACTTTGTATTTTCTTTATCTTGTACATCTATTTCAAAGCCTGGGGGAGGCCCTTACAGCTCTGGAGGAGGGGTCGTGGATTCACCCTGCAAAATTTTTAGCAAACAACTTTGCCTATGACTCTGGAAGGACATGAAACCAGTCTGTAATTCAGGTGATGAGGCCCGTACCCTATTCAATACCTCTTCATAAGTTTTAACCTCCCTGAATATATCATCATAAACATATTTCTCATGTTCTTAAGCTTTCATATTACAGTGGATCAAATGTCTGCTTACTAATTGATGATAAGGGTCATGCTTTCTATGCTCAATATCTACCAATTTCATCTCTTCTAATGCTTCGGCTTCCACTTTAGAATGGCCTAGGTTTAGTAATGAAAATTTCCCAACATACACAGGGAAGATTGGCCAGGATTTCTTTTGAGCTGCCTTTAGCTCTATCCCAATACCACCTTTCACTATTTGATATGATACCTCCCTCAATACCAATCTGTCCGGGAGGAATTTTAGAAGTGTATGAGGGGGGATTGAGCACCCATAAACCCTAATGTAAGAGAAGTTTTCATCAACAAACCAATAACCTATTTCTTTGAGATTTTTCGAGACCGGCTCAGAAATGCGAGGGGGTTCACAACCATAAAACATTTTATGCATTGGAATTACTACGAAATGACAAATTTCGTAAAACACACTCTTAGCATTTTCTTCCCATAGCACAGAGTGATACTCGTGAATGGGTTCGGGGAAGGTTATGTTCCAACTCCAATTCATCAGGGGAAAAGGAGTCACAAAGCAAACTACGTCCATAATGTACGCTGACATGTAAAAGGCCACTGGTTGACCTTTAGATTTTGCAACTTTGTAAATTGAAACTTTTTGAGCTAGGTTATCAAACAAAATCTTACTCCAGTTGAAATTGTATCCTTCTGAAGATTCTTCTAAAAAGGACACCCATTCTGTAGGAAAATGGCAAGGATTCTTTTTCCCAAAAAGTCTACACAGCATAATGGCTACATAGACCATGTATTCGTTCAAAGATGCTATGGCATAAACCCCATGGGTATCGGACTTAAACTTTGATGGACATCTCCAACATTCTCTGATTAAATCGGGATAAGTTTGGTCTGCCTCATTACATTCCTTCCTTTGAAATTCAGCTAAAAACTCGGCATTATAAGTGTACTTAGGATTTGGTGAGATTTTATACATTACTTGTATATGTTATGGCCTGAATGAGCCGACAACGGCCCCTTGATCATTTAAAATGCTTCTTGTCGGGATATCAACCTTTTCCAAGGCCCAATTGATCATGTCATTGTATGCCATAAGGCAAGGGCGCGCTGCGATCTTATGAAGCTCTGATTCTGCTACATCCCGTAAGTGATTCTCAGAATCAGTAGAAGAATTCTTGATTTCGTAATCCAGGAATTCAGAGATTTGTGTCCAGGATTTAATTGAGTCGATGGCGTGTGGTGTAGTGTCGGATATGATATCTCCTTCTGGGTTGCGCATCTCCTCTGTATCTTCACTCTTCTTCAGTTCTTTCTTTGGTGCCATGACTTTATGTTAGATGGAAAACCTGTCACAGAAAAGGAGTGTATGAGCTTGGTTGAATGCGTCTTATGCTTGATAGTGTGAAACAAAATATGCTGCGAAACAAAGACCTTTAAACTCTCTTTCAATTCATTTAACGATGTAGGTACTGACGCAACTGACAAGAATTCAGTACATTGAATGCAATGGATATTTACTAAGATACGCATTAGTGTCACATATCATCAGTTATCCTTTATTAAAGTGGCCGCATTTTGGTGCTTTTGAATTAAAATTTTGGAAAATTTCATTCGATCGGAAAACGAAGCATGAACTAACTTAAAAAGTTTGATTGCCATTAATCATGCTTCCAAAACAGAATTAATTTAGACTAACCGTGGATTAGGAGTCGAGACTTCGCGTTTCGGGATTTCGGGGATTGTGTTGACAAGAGGTATGTTATCGATGAATCCCGAATCCCGAAATTGCGAAATCACGACAAGTTTAGATTAGGACTTAACTTCGTTTTAGTAATTTAATTAATCGTTATTAAACCTGCTTTGATTCTTTCGGGATTTCGGGGATCATGTTGACAAAAGGTATGTCATCGATGAATTCCGATTTTCGAAATTGCGAAATGATTAACTTAAGCCTTAAATTTTCGTATTAGTGAATTAATTAATAAAGATTAAGGACTAACCTCCAAAATATGATTAATTAATTTTAAACACAGATTAAGAGTTGGGACTTCGCGTTTCGGGATTTCAGGGATCATGTTGTCAAGAGGTATGTCATTGATTAATCCCGAATCCCGAAATCGCAATATGATTAACTTAGTCTTTAATAATTAGTAACTTCCATATTTCGGGAAATCGGAGATCGGGATTCCGCAATTGGAAATGCATTAAAACATATGTTCTCAGTAAACCCCGAATTCTAAGAATTTTTTTTTAAAGTTAATCTTAACTCCTTTAGGGTTTAAACTTTTCGTGATTTAAGAAATAATTTTACTAAAAGCGCATCTGGACTTTTATAACATTTTTGGTTTTTTGCCTTTTATTATTTAAAGAATAAATCTTGTCGGGATTTCGGTATTGGCCTTTTGGAAAAGATAGTGAAGGTTATGCTTCGCGGAAAGCCGAAACCCGAAAAAGGAAGATTTTAGTTTTGAAGATAAAAAATTTAATATATGTTTCAAGAGATATAATGATTTAGATTCTAGATCAGTCAAGTAGGATTGATTTTAACAATACAATCAGCCAAAATGATAGGGTGCATTGATTTTAATAATAATATCATCATGAAAAAGTATAAAAGTATAATTGAAGAAATAAGAAAATTGATTCATATCAAGTGAAATGAATTGAACAAAAGAGATAATACTGTGAATTCCATCACATTGTTTGATTGAGTGTGATTTCTTTACACATTAAAACCATCATAATATTAAAATATATAAAATGTTAAGATGTAGAATACAATAAAACCAAAAGAAAGAAGAAAATTCTGAAACAAAATTTTGAGAAACACTATGGATTAAAGAAAGAGACTATCAATATTGCAAAGCAATAGAGACAAGATATCAATATTTAAAAGTTTGAATCTTTTTCAAAATCAAATTCCATTCTCATACCATTAATATGAAAAAATTGAAAAGTGGTAAATGGGAAAACTACTATGTGTACATAAAAAAAGATTATCATTTAAAGTTTTGATGCTTATAGTCTTAAAGTGGTCTTCTTAATATTACTCTATATTATAAATGATATCCTGTAACATTCAAATTATGAAAAGTTATATCCTGTAACATTCAAATTATGCCTCAATCTCTGTCATGAGGCATATTTCGTTTCCCTTGACGGATCAACATTTTTAGTTTACTTTAACCATCTCCATTTCATTTGCGGGAACTTTTATATCCAGAGGCATCACATCACATTCCTCTGTTGTTGTTACTGCACCTGCATGTCCATGGCTGTGACTGCTGAATGCCTCGTTGGTTTCTCTTTTGTACGCATAAAACCGAGAGACAACCACGAAGAAAATAAGATTTAGAAAGCTGAGAACAGTCACGAACGCATAATAGTA
>SNQJ01S0104928.1:36638-48138 GCA_010110895.2 Picea sitchensis
TATTGACCATCAATAGCAATGTCTTTCCCAAAGATAAAATCTAAAGGAGATTTGGGCAAATAACCAAAACATGCTTCAAATGGATATGTTTGAGTTGAAGAGTGCTTAGCCTGGTTGTAAGCATGTTGAATGTAGTGTAAGTGCTCATCCCAAAGCTTAGGATGCTTGCTGCAATAACCACGAAGAAGATGCACTACAGTTCTATTAACCACTTCTGTTTGACCATCGGTTTGCGGATGAAAAGTTGTGCTCTTTTTCAGTTTGGTGTCCATGAGTGCCCATAGACTTGACCAAAAGTTCCCAATAAATTGAGAATCTCGATTAGAAATAATGGATTTAGGCAACCCAAAATGTACCCAAACATGTTGAAAGAAAATTTGTGTCATTTGCTTAGTTGTAACCTGCTTCTTACAAAGCATCAAAATACACATTTTTCTGAAACGGTCAACCACAACATAAAGATAATCATGATTCTTTTTAGACATAGGTAGACCTCCTACAAAGTCCATGGAAATTCTNCGAGAAGAAATCGGAAGTGGAGTATACAAACCCAAGTTTATATTGCTAGGCTTGCTTGTAGCACATAACGAACATCCTCTTACATATCTTGAAACACTTTCATTCATTTTTGGCCAATAGAAATACATTTGCAAATTAGCCACCGTCTTGCCTACACCAAAGTGACCAGCAATAAGAGAAGAATGAGCTTCCCTTATAATGTTGATTCTTTCACCCTATGGAATACATAGCTTGCCAAGATGATATAAAAGCTTATCATGCACATGGTAATCCAATTCCTCAACTTGGTTAGAATGACACAAAGTTGCATAAACCTCTTTAAAATCAGCGTCTAAAGCATATTGTTCAACATAGCTCTCATGCATGATAGAATTATGCTTAAGAACAGTTGAAGCACTAATAATAGGCCTAGAAAGCATATCAGCAACTTTGTTATAAATGTCTTTTTTATACCTTATAACCAAGTGGAATTGTTGTAAGAAACTCATCCATCTGAAGTGTCTTTCTTGTTGTAGCTTTGTTTGTGATTGTAAGTATTGCAATGGTTGATGATCTATGTGAATGATAGTTTCTTTTCCCAACAAATAATGTTTCCATTTTTCACACTTTGCACCAATGCATACAACTCCTTATCATAAGTAGGATAGTTAATCACAGCACCATTAAAAGTTTCAGAATGAAAACAAATGGGCTTACTATGTTGTAACAAGACTGCTCCCATTGCATAATTGCTTGCATCAGTTTGGATTTCAAGTGGTTGTCTCAAATTTGGAAGTGCAAGAACTGGGAATGAACTGATTTTCTCCTCAAAGTATCAAAAGTCTTTTGTTGCTTGCCTCCCCATTGGAAAACTTGCTTGATGCTTGTCACTGCATGTAATGGAGTTGCAATTGAAGAGAAGTTAGCAATAAATTTTCTCTAATATTGGGTTGCTCCCAAAAAGCTTCTTACCTCTGTCACATTGTTGGGCATGGGCCAATCCAAAATGACTTTGACCTTGGAGGGACCAATTTTCAGTTCTCCTCCTCCAACAATATGTTCCAAGTAAACAAGTGAGGTCTTTCCAAACTCACATTTAGACATCTTCAAAAACAACTTTTCTTTCCTCAAGACATCTAAAACTTGGTTTACATGCATAACATGCTCTTCACGAGATTTGATAAATATCAAAATGTCATCCAAGTAGACAATAACACAATCATCAAGAAAATGCCTTAAAACATCCTTCATGACTCTCATGAAAGTAGCAAGAGCATTGCAAAGTCCAAATAGCATTACCATCCACTCAAACAAACCTTGCTTTGTTTTAAAAGTTGTCTTTCATTTGTCTCCTTCGGCAATCCTAATATGATGATATCTACTTCTCAAATCCAACTTAGTAAAATACTTAGCATCTTTCAATTGATCAAGCAAATCATCAATTCTAGGAAGAGGATAACAATTCTTTACCGTAATCTTGTTCAAGGCTCTGAAATCTACACACATGCGCCATGTACCATATTTCTTTTGCACTAAAACAATTGGTGATCCACATGGAAATGTGCTTAGCATGATGACCTCTTCGTCAAGCAACTCTTGGATTTGTTTTTTAATTTCAGCATTCTCCATGACTAACATCCTGTACATACCAATGTTTGGAAGAGGGCAATTTTGTTGCAATTGTATCTTATGTTGGATACCCCTTATTGGAGGCAATCCCTTTGGTTCCTGAAACATCTCATCATATTGGTTAACAACCTCATATAAATCAGATTTCAACTTTGCATCACAACCTTGGAAAACTTATTTTTCAACATTGTTTTTGGGTTTGATCATCAAGAGGACAAAATTCTTACTAGCATTGATTAATCTCTTCATTTGTCCCGCATTTACAAGTGACAAATTCAACTTTTTTGCATGTTCTCTAACAATGTACTCAACTCCATTTTTAAACAAATGATACTTGTTCTCATGATGATGAAAGATGGCTCTCCTATCATATAAGTATGGGATTCCCAACACAATACCACAGATATCCAAAGGAATAGCATCAAGCTCTACCTCATCTATAAAATTTGCAGTGATGACAAATCTAAGTTTACACCTTCTTGTCACATGCAATTTGGCATTGTCACATATCCATCCTAGAGGGTATGGTTTAGGATGTGGAATAGTTTCCAATTTTAATTTCTTGACAGTGTCTTTAGATATGAGGTTTGCATGAGATCCAGTATCAAAAAGAGTATCTATCTTGGTATGCTTTGAAATAACCCTTATGTGGAAAAGCTCTATTCTTTCTTTTTCATGTTGAGTTTCATTGAGGCTACTACTACTTGAAGAACTAGTACTTGCAATAGAACCCTTACCTTGAAAACCCATGGCTGTAATTTTTGTTTCATCACCCGAATCAGAACCCAAACCATGTTGTGTGATTGCAACAGTGTTTGGTT
This sequence comes from Picea sitchensis, assembly GCA_010110895.2. Taxonomy (NCBI): domain Eukaryota; kingdom Viridiplantae; phylum Streptophyta; class Pinopsida; order Pinales; family Pinaceae; genus Picea; species Picea sitchensis. The sequence goes on from SNQJ01S0104928.1 coordinate 39,587, forward strand.
TCTTTTTGTTGTTGAACTTTTTGGGTCTCTTTTCAGGATGAAGTTTCCAACAATGGTCTTCATCATGGCCATCCTTTGAACAATGTTTACATGTAAGTTTTTCTTCTTCTTTCTTAACTAAAGCATTATTTTTCCCATTTCCCTTGAACTTCCTCTTTCCCTTGTCTCCATGACTAAATGGCTTTTTGCTGCCCTCTTGAGGTTCATTCCTCCATCTTTCCTCCAAATGAGTTGCCTGTACACAAACTTCATCTAGATTTGAAGGGTTAAACATAAGTATTGTATGCCTCAAGTGGCTATTAAAGCTCCAATGTATTTGAGTAAAGTTTCTTGAGAAGACAAATCTATACCCAAAACCAAAGCTCTTCTTCTAAATTCTTGAGTAAAGCTTTGCACACTTTGCCCTTTAGCTTGTCTAAAGTTTTTCCAATCCATAATAGTTTTCTGCATGCATGCTAATGGATAAAATTGTCTTTTAATTGCAACAATAAAATTATTCCAAGAGGATAAAACTTTACCATGTTTCTTCATGTCCTCTTGAGTTTTGGCTTCCCACCAAATGAGTGTTGCACTGTCCAATATTAAACAAGCAAGTTGAATCTTAGTTTCATCATCTTGAATCCTTTGTACAATACACTTCAATCTGACGAATCCAATTATCTTAGTTCTCAGCATTTACCTCTCCATTGTACATTGGCAATTCAAACTTAATATCAAGCTTTAACAAAGGAGTTTGTGGAGGAATTTTACCATGTCCTTTTGGAGAATTTGGAGGTGGTTGTGAAATGGTAGAAGAAGTGGAAGATGGAGGTGAGGGAGGTGGAGAATCACCATTCCCTCCATTTCCTTTTGGATTTTTATCACCACTGTCTCCATTGCCCTTTGGAGGGTTGGAGCTTTCACCTTGCAATCTTGCATTTCTTTCTTCAAACAAAAATTTCACCATTTATGTCATATCATAGAAAGCCTTTTTGAAAGTTTCCTCCTCTGAAGGAAGAGTTCCATGACTCTCCTCATGAACCATACTTGGTGAATATCTCCTTGAAGATTGAGGTGATTGTGTAGTTCTTCTTCTTGAAATTTGAGAACTTGGTTCTACAAGTTGACCTTTTCCTCTTGTGATCTTCAACCTTGTAAGAATCAGAAAACAAACACTTGCAAATAATCAAGCCTTCAAAAACCTATGCTCTGATACCAACTTGATCTGAAAATGAAAAGGCTTGTATCTTTGTAATATTTGCAAGTTTTTAATTATGTGTGCTTGGGCAAAAGGATCAGTTTGCAAAACACATAAACTAGAGAGTTTTCACATTCAATATGCACATAATAACCAGCAATTAACAGCTAACAGTGACACATAACATAGCAAATGATAAAGGAGTTCACCCCTCTCTTGGGCTACATCTCCTGGTCCATCTTCCAATGGATCTTTTATATTATTTTCTCAAAGTGATAAAAACAAGTGCTTTACAGTGCTCAAAATGCCAAATAGATGGCTCCAATGGATCCAGAACATCCAAAAACCTCTAGCTGAGATCTTTCTGCACCTGGTTTGGCCAAAAAACGAAGAAGATAAACCTCCTGAAAGTTTTCTCCTTCAAGCTTGTTGTCCCTAGTTCGTCAATTCGCACCTCTGTGTGAGTAACCTAGATTTTGGGTGTTTCCCATGCCTAAACCCAGAACATGCGCCCGTTTCCACAAATCGCATGAATTTGTCGCACAATTAGGGGACTTAGCACCCAAATCGACGGAGGTGTTGGACGCGTGGTCCATATGACCACATCCCAACGCATTGTTTGGAACCCGTTGCAAACTATCGTGGTTGTGAAAAGTGTCAAACGCATGGGGGAGAACCGTTTGAAAACCCTGCGCAAATACTCTGTGAGGTAGGGTCACATAGGAGGCACATACAACCAGGGGTTGGGGATAAGCCCCAACCCGAACCCCGCCAAAACTATACCATAAAACAATTTCAACTATATTTAAATACATTATATGGTATGAACAAATGTGTGCACGGGCTGGTAGCCCAGCCCTTGCCAGGTCGCTTGCCACCTATGCGGAGGTCCCGGGTTTGACCCCCGCGGACTCCAACATAAAATTCTACACCATAACAGGGTGCCACATGGCAGCCCACGCTTGGGCCACGCCACACCATACAGCTTGCCAGAAAGATGCCACGTGTCAACAAATTATTCACCCACATATTCACCACTAGACTGCCAACTCAGCATTGCCACGTGTGGGTCCGTACTCTTCCACGTCAGCACTGTACGGACTGTACAGTCAGCAAAAATTTTGCATGTTTGGCAAAATGAACAGAACGTGATATCTCACTCATACGATGTTTGTTTGAACCCGTTAGAGTTGTGTTGGGTTCGTGAAGACGAGGCCTACGCACGTGCCCGTTTTGAAGTGATTCTGAGCACTTTGATTTTTGAGCAAAATTTGATCCCCTAGATCACTCTCCCAGAGTCGTGAGGTGGGGTACTTTACCATATTATCAAATACCTCACCTATGAATGACATTCTTCATTGTTCATGGCTTATCATTTTTTATTTTTAGCTCACTTGATAAAGAATAGGAAAATTAATTCACCATATTTTCTGTTAAATTCTTTGGAAGTCATGGCTTAATAGTTTCAGAGGGGAAAAAGGGACCAGCTGACACATCACGGTCTCATTTACTTAATTACCAAGAATGCCTTTCTTCAACAACATCCTAGGAAAGACTGGGGAAGATTTATCAAACAGCTTGTCAGTCCTTCTAAGGGAGATATCGAAATGCAATAGGAATAGTCAACTCAACAGTAACAAGAGCGGTGAAGGCAGAGGCTAAAAAAAAGGTGGGTGGTTGCAGAGTTTGCAAGTAGCTCACAACGCATTGAATGACCTTTGTCATCCATGCAAGTTGACGATGAATTGACAGAGGCTGCAGAGACACTATTTATAATTGATAAGGAGGACGCGGCCTGCAACGTAACACTTGAGTCCATTGTTGTTTCGCCAAATATATTGTTAGAAATTGAACAATTAAAAGAACAACTTAAAGGGTTCGCAGTAGAAAAGGAAAAAATTGAACAATTAATGGAACAAGTCAAAAGGTTAACCATACAAAAGGATGCCTGGAAACATTTGGTTTACTCCGATAAAGAAGAATATATTCCCTTGGAAAAACACCAACAAGAATTAAAAACAATATAAAAGAATTATAATCAATTGAAGGATGAATTAGCAGAAAAGAAAGGAATTATTGATGAAAAAGATGAAGAAATTAAGGATCTCAAGCAAAAGATAGTAAAAGTTGGTGAATTAGCATTAGAAACCTTGGCATGTAGATCACCTTCACCAGTTTATGCGTTATATCTAAAATAACAATGGTTAAGATTTCAGATATGCATGTGGACTACAAAGGCACTAGGAAAACATTTTGCATCATGTATTTTTCCAGTGAACCAGAAAGAAGGAATTTACTCTATGAACTTTACCTTCATAATTACTTACTAACTGATAATATTGTGTGGAACCTAAACCATTTTATTGGAGATGTGAACTTGAGGGCATTTTTGTCTATGATGGAAAATGAATTAAAAAGAGCCCATGTGAAAGAGATGTATAAAGGAGAGGAATTGGTTGCTCCATTTTGGATTAGGCCAGAGACAGCTTCCATAGCTAACATTTTTAAAACCCTTAACAAAAGGATGTCAAATCCTAGAATCAAGATAGTTATGATTCAAGTACAAAATGAAGTAGTAAGTGAATTTGTAAGTTTTTATAATAGTTCATAATAGTTAGTAGTTGTAGCTTGCAGAAGTAGATGGAATAAGTTAAGTGATACATTGAAGATGAAGGAACCGCATTCTTTACCAAATCTTCATGCTTCCTTGTATCACAACAGACTGTATGTAAATTTTGTAATATATTTTGGTCTTTAGTGGATAGGCCTTAGATTTAAATTTCCATTGATTTTGCATCTAATACCAAACTACAAGGAGGATAGTGTTGTTAATAAATACCAAGAGAGGAAGAGATGGCATATGATCGAAGTACTAGGAGGATTTCATGCATTAGAAACCACTACACAGTTACTTCCCTATGATTTCAGAGAAACATGTTATACATGACACTCTCAAGTGGTATCCTCGGATTTAGATTAGTTGCACAGAGGGCGTGCAAGAGGTTAAGTTGGGGAGTATGATGAGCGTGGTAATTACCTTATTTTCTTCTCTCAAACTTCTCATCATTATCCTTCACTAATTGAGCAACTTGATCATTTTTTCCTATTATTAGCAATGTTTACCTCATTTGCCATTCTTGAATAGCATGAATTTCTAGGTTGAATTTCTATATTAAATTAATGAGTTTTATTAAGAAGAGAACGATTATACATGATCCATGTGTTGGGGTTGCTAATTTATTTGATTGCAAGATTCAAAAAAAATTGTACATTTTGTTATTTGTCAAGTGTGGTAGAGTTCTCTGTCCGCGGGGAGATCAGTTGTTAAGTTTTATCAAGTGCTACACAATTTCTCATCAGCAGCAATACTGATCATTGGAATAACCTAGTGCTCTAGAGTTTTTCATCATTGGGGTTCTTTAAAAAATGTGTGTTCAATTTTTATCAGGATCTGTCAAAGTTGTTGATGAACTATTAGAATATTATGCATGATGCCACATAGAATGTATTGAGCACTATTCATAAGATGCCCATATATATACATTTAGCTTCATTTAGTTAAGTGTAATGTCACTTGTGAAAGAAATAGTTAAGCAGTTGGTTGTTAAGACATTTATTTTTAAAAGAAAGTGGTTAAAACCGTTTTTCGGTTGATCTCCTAAAAATGAGCAATTTCTCAATAACTCATGAGGGGTTTTGTATAAAGAAACAAGAGAAAGAACCCAAGGGGGTTCGTCATTTTTTAGAACTGGAATACTTGTTTTAAAATATAATCAATCTTTGTTGAATCTAGTTCTTATTGGTGGCTAGTTAAGTTAGTACAAGAATCAACCAACGGCTGTAAAACAAGGGTCGCTCTACAACTATGGTAATCTTATTTTTCCTGCAACTTAGTTAATAATTGTACTTTTTCATGTCATGCTTAGTAAAGCTTTATTTTTCATTTACCATATATTTCTGCAATCTTATTCCAATTATTTATTTTTATTTATGTTAAGGTATTACTTTTTATGCATTGGATTGATTATACTTTCTTTTCACTTTTATGCTTTCTTGTCATGGCTAGATTGAGAATTCTGAACCAATCCTGAGTACCTAAATTGCAGCAAGGCACCAGGTTAAATTGAATTCAAATCAATGTTATTTCAGATTCTTATATTTTCCCATAGCTTAATTTATGTTTCCCTTTACATTTTCCTGTAGCTTAAATTTTTTTGTTTGCTGTCTAAAATTCCTGTAGCATAGTTTCCAGTTTTTATGTATTCATTTTATGTAGTATAAATTTATGTTATTGTATAAAAAATTTGTAGGATAATGTAGTATAAACATTGTAAAAAATTTAATTAGCATATCTTAATGTTAGTTTGATTTTCTCTTAAATTAAGAACAAGAATAGTGAATTTTCCCAAAAAAACAAGAGAAAAACAATAGTTAGCAATAATAAATCTTAAGCAAGTAAAAGCCTAAAAATATGCATATACAGTGCACAGTGCATGGTGTTTTGAAAGTTTTAGGTTTCCCAAGTTAATAATTAAACTAGGTTCTTGCTATTAATGAGTGTTAATTTCAATCATTGTCCAAGCCTATCAAGATGTATTTCGACTATGTATGATTTTAATTCTTCCTTGTCTTGTTCAATCTTTTTCTTTAACTCACCTAGCTCCACTTGATTTCAACCATGAATTCCCATTTTTCCTGAATTGCTCTTATATCTTTGCAAATTTGGTGTTTAATTCTATATTAGTCACCATTTTCTTCCTTATAGAGTCTGACATCTCTGGACACGATGGTTAATTATTGGTAGATTTATGGTATAAAAAGGTACAACGACCTTCACAAGTTGCGACCTCCACAAAATTTGGACTCCACAAGATCCGGACTCCACAAATTCCAAGCTCCAGAAAATCTGACCTCCACAAATTCAAGGCTCCAGAAATTTCATTCTCCATGGATTCGATTCTTGTGGTGATTTGCAGTGGGTTTATCACATTGGAAGCAGCCTAGCATTGGCTCTGATACCAATGCTATAAACATTAAGTTTAGAATTTGAATATTTCAATTGGATATATATATATATATATTCGAGGGTGATGGTTGTGCATGCCCACTATTCTACATTTTAATAATTACATTTGATTTACATTGTATCCTAAAGACCTACATTCCTATATATATATATGTTATTTTATATTCATAATACCATGTTTTCACCTCAAGGGTCAGTTAACCTACAAATATTCCTAGAAAAATACTCAATCATAAAGAAGAATAACTAAAATCAAACAACATCCTGCAGTCTTCTCCTATGTCAAAAAGCACCCAAAAACTCATTTTCCTCCTCTTTAATTTAACTTGCTTCTCTCTGTCTTTTCAACTTTACTCCCAGAAACCCCCAATCTTTATTAGTCTAACCATAATCAAGAATTGTTCTTTCCTACATGAGCGGCTTAGTGGTTGTTTATCGATCTCAGGAGGACTTGAATATAGACTAATTCCACCATTGTTGGAATCACACTGAAGAGAAATTCGCCACGAAATACGTCTAAGTATGGGTGTATAGAATTGGTAATTGTATCAGGTCTTTGAACATCACAATTGTCAGACAGTTAGCTTAGGTTGATGGATTGTTGGTTGTCATTGATGTCAACTATTGGAGAGTGATATTGTAGATTGATGTCAACCCTTGGAGAAAGTTCGGTAGCGAATTCCGATAGCACAAAGGTTTGGGTAATGGACCCAATGTTGTTTCATGTATAATGGTATGAGTTTTAATATATTTGAAGGTGATACTATTCTATATGGATAGTACATGTCATTCCATTTCTAGTGGTATGTGGAACGCCACATAACTCCTCACGGTTAGAGAGTTATGGCCCTGAGAAATTGGAGAACCTAGGTTTGGGTAATGGACCCAAGTTTGTTTTATGGATAATGGTATGAGTTTTGATATATTTGAAGGCAAAACTATTCTATATGGATAGTACATGTCATTCAATTTATGGTGGTATGTGGAACGTCACATAACTCCTCACGGTTTGAGAGTTATGACCTTACGAAGTTGAAGGACCCTCATATGTTGGCTTGAAGCTCCAAAAGGTCAAAGAAGTCAAAGAGCTTGCAAAGAATAAATTATTATTTAAATAATAAAGTAAAGTGACAAAGTCAAGAAGGATTATTTAAATAATAAATTGAAGTGACAAAATCAAAGAAGATTATTTAAATGATAAAGTGAGGTGACAAAGTCAAGGAGAAATATTTAAATGATAAAGTAATGGAGAACTTTTTAATTATGGAAAGTGGTTAACTCTAAAAATGAGGAAAATAGGTTAAGTGACCTAGAAATGGGTTAACTGACCTAGAAGATGCTTCTAAGGAAGATATTTGGAGAGTATAAATAAGAGGAAAGGCTCTCTAATTTTATATCACACTTGAGCCTATTGAATATCTATAGGTGACTGAGGTAACCAAAGGATATCTAAGCTGAATTTCAGAGGGAAGGTGAAGAAAAGAAGGCCGAAATTCAAGGGAGGATAAATTCTTTTGATGATGTTTTTTAAGGTATGTTATTTACAGGTCATCTCACCATTTTCGCAATAAATTTTTTTCTAGAATGATTAAGACCGTGAAATTGATAGGCCATTGAGGAAACATATCCAAGTATCTGTGGTAAACATTTCAGCGTGTGGGTCGTTGTATTTTTAGAGTTACACTCTGTGGAAAATAGGGTTTGTGTCTAGTCCTGAAACTAGTCTAAAACAGGTGTTTTGGGTAAAAACGTCATAACTTTTTCATAACAGATCCAAATTCAATAAGACCAAATTTGTTGGTTAGAGTACAGTCTGTAGTATTTTTTGTAACATTTTCATATCCATTCAACAAATATTATGTGTGGGGCACGCTCTACAAGGTCGCTCTCTAGAATAATCCAGAATTCAACAAGGTATGTCATTTTTGCTATAACTCATTTTCTGAGAGGTTCCAAGTAGTGACACCTGGAGGAATTGCATAAAACAAAATGAAGAACATTGTGTACTATTTTTAGATCTTTATTCATTACAAGTACATAGTTATCATTATTTCAAGTTAGGGTTGTTGATTAATCACAAACTAGTCATGTGAAACTAAAGAAAAGTTTGATGAAAATGCTAGTCTCTTGTTGTTAAAGTTAAGGAAGGTTTGTAGGTATGTGATCATATACACCAGGCCTATTACAGAGTTACAAATCTGATTTGGATGATGAAATTGATGACGGCTTTTGGTTGAGGTACATGTTGGGTACATGGTTGAGACAAGTAGTTGATGAGTTGGCACATACATGAGGTGTATGGTTGATGATGTTGGTACATCTTGATAAGTCATAGTTGATGAGTAGTTG
>SNQJ01S0104929.1:26481-40586 GCA_010110895.2 Picea sitchensis
CTAATCTTTTATGTAATACATGTCCACTCATTTATATAAAAACTATCCTTCATATATCTTGGTATTATATAACAAGAAAAAGTAGCTTTCATACCTCCATACCTTGTGCATACGACTTTCCAACTATTATCTTACCTCGTGTCAAAACTTGCCACGACTTTCATAACTCGTGTGCATTAAACAACAAACAAAGAACTTTTATATAGCATAAGTCAATGCATATACTTTGTGCTCTTATCGCGCCTGTTGGATGATCTATGGGTACCGCTGCAGTTAGGAGAGATTATCGCTCCCTTTGAACCCATTTACTCGACTGGTTCAAAACTAATCCATTTTCTTTCACGTAGCACACAAATCGATCTCTTGCTTCAACTCACGCAGATCTACCTGGCTTGGCTAACTTGCTCTGATATTCAGTGATTATATTTTCTTCTCCTTTGCTCTCATACTTCTACTCTGCGATCTAATACCACTTGTTAGGCAACAAAAAAAAAATAGCATAAACTGAGCATACAACTGAGAATATCAAACCAAACACAACACAACAACAATCATATAATTGACACAGTGATTTATGTAGAAACTCAATACGAGAAAAAAAATATTTATTGAAGGGAGAATTACAATAGCCAGCACATGAATACAACCATCCTCTCCTCGCATACACACTGTACTCCACAATATTGTGTCTTAATCACACACTCTACACACATTGCACTCTCACCTCTATGGGTATGATCATATATATAACATCTCTCAAACAGTTAGACTAACCGATTATAATTAGATCCCGCGGTTACACAATCTGTTCACAAAAACGTGCATGCATGTGCATGTGACCGCATGGGAAATTCATTGGCATGTTTTCAACATTAATTTTGTCATGACTTCTGTCCATGAGTAGCAAAGTATTCTCCCTGTTGTCTCTATGTTTCTATGGCTCCTCGAGCCAAGGCGAGTGCCCTCTGTCCAGAAGATGCAGGCTTCTCTTGCCGTGGATTGTTTAAAAAATCTGTCTCTCCTGAAGCGAAGGAAGCCATTGTCTCTCTTGAAGCAAAGGAAGCCATGCTTCTCCTGGAAGACTAGGTCAAAATTATAAGGGTCTAATAGGATCATGAGAATGTGGAAAAGCACTTAGGAGACCTTATACCATATTTTGGTTTTTCGTAAAATTAGGATACCAAGTTTTATAAGAATCTGGAGCTATATATTGACATACCAAGACAATGGTAGGTCATGACATGTTGCATAAGGATTAGGATTACATGCAATTCAAACAATGTTTAAAAGCTCTAGAGAACTAGAACAAGTTGCTTCTCATCATGGTCTTAGGGCTGGTCAAGAAGAATGGTGGTTCTGTCCATTTATTTTGGTTGTTCGTAAAATTAGGATACCAATTTTTATAAGACTCTCGAGCTATATATTGACATACCCAGACAATGGTAGGTCATGACATGTTGCATAAGGATTAAGATTACATGCAATTCAAACAATGTTTTAAAGCTCTAGATAACTAGAACAAGTTGCTTCTCATCATGGTCTTGGGGCCGGTCAAGAAGAATGGCGGTTTTGTCCATTTGATGTACGAACGTAGTTCATTTGTTGGTTTTGTGTCCTTCTCAAAATGCTAGAAATATGACATGAGTCTCTATAGCCATTCCTCACGTACCCCACTTCAATAACTGAAATCGAATCCATTTTTTCTTGCAAGTGCTTTATAATTTTTTCTTGATTTAGTTGAAGATGTATTGTCTTGAGTTACTTTGAGGTCTTTACTTTTTAAGTTCTCATAATTTTTTATGCTATTCATAGTTTCAACTTGCAACAATATCTTTTTTAATTGTTAGCTTAAATTCCCATAAAAAAATAAATTGACTATTATCTGATTTGTTGGATCTTATTTTATTAATTTCATGATGTCATGAACATCATAAACATTCTATACATACTATTAATATATGAATAAAAAACTCTTTAAAAAAACAAAGAATTCAAATTAAACATTCACACATAATAATAATAATTATTATTATTAGTCCCTATAGGACTCTAGCGATCGATTTATTGTTGACCGCCAATTACTTTGGCTTTGACCACTAATATTTCTCTCCTTTCCAAAAGACTACATAAGGTAAATGAAATAGTTATTTTTTAAAAATAATTAAATTCATTTTATTAAAAAAGCTATTGGTTAACAAACTTGATCTCTTATTGTTGAGATGCATATTTTCCCTGTTATGCAGCCTAAGTCTAAGTTTTCCATATATTTTCCCTGTTATGCAACCTAAGTCTAAGTTTTCCTAATGCATAGCCGAGATGCATATTTTCCCTGCTATGCAACCTAAGTCTAAGTTTTCCTGGATGCATATTTTCAGTGTTATGCACCCTAAGTCTAAGTTTTCCTAAATGTCTAAGTCTAAGTTTTTGGGGAGATGCATATATGTCAGGGCTTCAAATTGCTTTAAATTGTTGTCAGGTTGCTTCTTCAGAACTTGCGGCCACCACCTCTACCTTCATCCATTGCCTGTGCCTCCACTTCTCCATCTCCATAGCCCGTGCCTCCACTTCCTTCACAACTTGCAGCCACCGCCTCCACTTCACTTGCTTATCACTTAAAGAGAATCTATCCAACTCTTTTACTCGAATCAGGGAAGATTGACTCGAGCTCTCCTTTTTAGGGAAGATGGAAATCTGGGTGGGAAGCGAATCACATCATGCACACAAACACCATCACTAGGCTTTCACTGCTGAGATGAGATACAAAAAGATTTGTAGGAAGGATATTTAGATAGAGTTAGATGCGGGAACTTTCTTCCATTGTTGGGTATGTAATGATTTCTCTCACTATTTTTTGTTTCCTCTGAATCTTACGATATATATATATATATATATCAAACAATAACTAGGTTGACTAGTAAAAATGCTTGCTTCAATGAGTCCTAAGGTAAAGGTATTGTAGGTCTAGTCTGAGGCCTATTTGTCTTTAGTGCTCGAACTATAATTTTTCATTAGGCAAATCACTGATTGAATGCATTTAAGTTCCTTTCTCAATCCTGTCATCCATCTCCACCTGCACCAATACCAAGCACCTTCACACCACATTCTCACCACATTTCACACCCCTTTTTACTCCTCTCTTTGCAAGGAAACCACCCTTAAAACCGTCTCTCCTTTCAGTTTAGCGACTTCATTCCTCTCCTTATCAGTTGAGTCACTTAGCTTACCTCTCCTTTCAGTCGAGCGACTTAAAGAAGGCACAAGAACAAACCAATATGATCTTACCTGAGTTATAAGGTTCGTCAACTTGTGATTGCTTCGAAGTCTACGTGTTAGGAGTGATATTGTTGGATCTGAAGGAGTACAAAAAGTACCTGGTTAAATAGAGGAACATATTAGACGAGAATAGTACTTGGATTTTAGAAGCTTGCGAGGGTGGTGGTTTGAGGTAAACTGGCTAGGGATATGCATTTGGTGGAATTGTAATTGGATCTGTGATTTTAGCCAGTCACGTAAAGAGAATGTTAGTTTGATACCCCAGCCCACCGAGAAGCCCTCTTGGATTGAATAAGTGCGTTAACCTATATAATTGCGTTGTCAATTGCCAAAGACAGTTAGCCGCAATATGAAGTACGTTTGATCTCGGTGAAAATTAATTGTATTATTTCAGTCAGAAGTGTCTTCAATTCTATTGCATTAAGACAGTTTCAAAAGAATAATCCAATAACATCTAATCCTCAAGGTTCGGTTCCCTATAAGTGAATGAATTAATTGTTGAATGGCCCTAACTCTTTATTAAGCAATTGATTGTTTATGGAAGCAATTCGAAGTGCTAGTTCACCCCTCAGTCGAGGCAAAACGAGCTTCTACACTTAGCTTTCTATGACCTATGATTAGCAGGATGAAACATAAAGGAGTTATGACCACCGTAAAGTATAAGTGGAATGATATGTTCCTTCTTTCACTACTGAATTCAAATTCTTTTATGTGCAGATTATGGCTAAGGGAAAGAAACCACCACCACCGGACCCGCCTAGCGAGAAGGGATAAACAAGGGAGGGATAGATCTAGCAATTCCAGGTTTATATCGGGACCCAGAACCACCGTACAAGATGGACTCAACCGAGATACTTTCACCCACTGAATAAGGACATTGGTGGATCAGGACGTGTGTGTCTGGATGGTAGTTAGTCATTAGGCAGGATTGGAAAGCCTTAGTGATCCAATAACCACAGAATGGGATCAAACACACACATACATAAAGGACATCCTTTCCTCCTAAGCATCTATCTCTTTTACATCATCTCATTTAGCGGTATATAGGAATTCGAGGGAATGGTGGGCATATGGACCGTTGAGGTAATGGAGAAAATCTAGAAAGGTTTGTTAAGACACCAAGTTGTGAGTTGATGGCCCCTATCTAGGGGAGTACCTTTTGTCCCCACCGATTGTCTCTGAGATAGATAAATCCTTCTGTATAATATCATGTCCATGGAGTCATCAATCGACGATTGAACATGGACTTATCTCATATGGTGGAAACTTTCACTCTATCTATTCGGCCTCTATAATGCTCTTGCTACTTTGGTAAGTGTTCTTATCTAGATTACAATCAATACCGAGGCTAAACAGACTTAAGAAGCTAGTTAGTCCAGGGTGCTATGCCCAAGAAATGGGAGGGTGTTTTCCCACCTAAAGAATGAAATGAACATGAACTTACGGATAAATGGGAAACACCAACTGGAAGCTCCACTAGATGAAAGCCCCACAATCGGATGCCCCAAGAAGGTTATTCCTCCAGAAGAAAGCATTCACTCGTTATGTTTATATATAATTGGCCTGATTTATTTGATTGAGCCTCTTAAACAACCCTTGGTAGACAAGGCATATCTATATATTTCATAGACCCGACATATCGAATCTCCAATGCCACCATATCTAGCAGGGACGACAGAGCCTATAGCCACGATCCTAGCTTTTGATGGATGGGAAATTGAGCTTCTAACTGACGGTAGTATACCTAGTGGAACTGTAGTTTAATTTGACCGATCCACTAGGCACCAATTCGACGTAACGAAAGTCTATTAACGTCTAGCAGGAGGTTAAGCATTAGATGCAGAGGTGACTTCAACAGAAGGTATGTGTAGCCTTATTTTCCAGACATGGCCCCTCTAGATGATTATTATTCTAGTGTGGGCTCATTCCTGTTGGACCTCTAATACATAAAATACAATATACAAAAACTCTATTGAGAGCACCAAGCAAACAACTTAGAATACTCGATCAAAGGATCTTACTCAAATATTTAAGATATGAAAATGGGAGGAGAAATATGAAAGACTCCATTTCATGTGGAATTGTTTGAAATGGGTCCATCTTTATTTCTTCGTTTACAAGTCGCCATTACTAGATCATGAAATCTTCCATGAAATCTCATGGTTTCCAACAAATGTAATATAAAGCAATTTGTACTGTAACACCTTCATAAATAGAAATTAATATGTAATGATTAGACTCCATTGAAATCTAGAGCACTCCATCTCCATGGGATAGAAATGCCCGCAAAATGATTGAATTGAATAACACATGAATAATTGTAACATTAAGGATTGAAATAAAGAAAAACAATACAATGATTATAAATTAATGAGTTGTAGTGTAAAATATATACTCCTGCACTGAGTGTGATGAGGAATGTTTTTGCCACAACTTTCAATGGMTTTCAACGAGTCTAACCAACTTGGGTACRTTGATGAGCAYTGCAATTTGAGGAGTAATCAGCCTCCGCCYAGCCTAGYAGCCTTCACGAACAATGCATTCCACTTTAGACGCTGCACCATTGTAGAGATCTGTTGAKCATGTCCAAGGTTGTTGATCAAAGATGTTCGTGAAGAAAGGGGAAGWTGATTCAACATAAACTGTCTCTATGTGGACCTGGTCTTCATAATACTGAATATTGCAAKTTCGRACCTGCAGGAGCCTTAACAAATTCTAGGTGCCCACCACTAGGGACTATAGGMYGCATTTRTCAACATCGTACTTCTTCTAAYARACATTTGTTTGACTAGCCCACACCACCTTGCAGTTACAAATTTYGAGTTGTTGGCTAGMTTTTGTTAGAGCGTTGTTATTAGGTAAYTTCACACCACGTTTCAATTACCACTTCGAGGTGTTGGTTGACAGTGGGACCCRGTCCTAAAAAAATCCACTTATATTTTATAAAAGAAGCTAGGTAGATTTCTCACGAAAAAATGAAAGTCTGGGTGTGCATTTGCTAATTCATATGGCATTCACCATGTGGAGAAGCGTGACAGTTTCTTGCAAACYTGTACCCTTATCAAATTCGATTTGAAATTCGACATAATCTACAGTCCGAAGGTCTAGATCACTCAAGTTCATATTAAATMTTTTCTTAGAGGTCAAAGGATCKAATCCCAAACCTATGCCRAGGTTTTTCTRCTARCCAGTCCAGGATCCTGTTAATTCTAATGAGMTAAAAAAYRAAAMCGAACAGGAAGAAGAACCAGGATCCTGTTAATTCTAATGAGCTAAAAAATGAAAACGAACAGGAAGAAGAACCACGCGGAAATCATAGCGAGGAAGAGAAGGAGGATGAGGAGGGTGGAGAATATGTTAACTCAGAGACTGGTGAAAGAGGAGGTCCCATAGGACCATATCCCACCAGGTATGGTGACTGGGAGGAAGGTGGCCGCTGCAACGATTTTTGATAACCCAAGGCAAATTATTCTTTCCAGTTTATAGGGTTTTAACTATTTTTTATTCAACTTCTTGTATTACATCTGTTCAACTGCTTGTAGGTGCAGGTTTTCTTAGGAACAAGGTGGTTGGGCACAATTAGGGTTTACTTTTATTCATGTTGCTACACATTTAATTCAATGGGTGTGATTGTGCCATATTCTCATTTTGAAAGCAACTAGTTTTCTTTGCACATGCTCCAAGTGATGTGGTTAAGATAGGTCAAAATGAAGTATTCATACTTTGATAGAAACAAAAACGTTAATGTTAGATTGGTGGAAAAACATTAATCATCATAACATGTTTTTAGATATAAATCATCTGGACTATACAATATATACACTCTGTAGAAGTAGGTCTCCCAACTAATCACAGGCGCTTTGTGCTAAAGTTCTGAACTGAGTAGAGATCTCGTGATACATAAATAACATCCATGTAGTTTATAAATATATATTTATAGTTACAGGTTATAACAGATGGTTGTGCAGAGTCGGGGTTTACTTTTATTCATGCTGTGAACATATTTAATTGCATGTGACATGCTCTCGTTTTGAAAGTAGCTAGTTTTCTTTGCCCATGTTCCAAATGACTCAAGACCCGACGAATGGTATTGCCCCCCTAAATGCCAAATAAAAGATGGAATTATCCTCTTTCCAATACACTGCATCATCCAGTTTTAGATGAATGAAATTGACCTCTTCTGGGCGAAGGATTCGACCCATACAACAATCACTATCAATATAGTGATGTGTGAAGAAAACAATGCAAAATAATTTGTATTTATCATTCCAGTGATTTAAGTGATGGTGATAATGCCCGCCACATATCAAGATCAAGTGGTAGAGTGAATGAAATTGTTCAACTTGGTTGTAGGCAAGAGTGAGTGTAGTCTACTTTGCAAAATCCCTTCCTTATTTCTTTGAGATTGTGAGGTCCATCTAGTGTTTTAGGTTTCTAATGAAGATGTGTTGATGATTGTGGTGTCGGTAGCGAATTGGTTATAGTAATTCTTGCCTCTGTCCTTTATGGTGTCCATCCATTGTTAGTTTTCCCGTGGTTCTGGATGGTGTTGGTCTTGCCTTGCTAGCCCATTTCTTCTTGTGCATTTGTCATACTGAGGTATTCATGGTTGTAGGTAGTGTTGGTCTTCTCTAAATATCTAATATCCTAGCATAAATGGTGAAACCGACAAAGGAGAATAGGAGTTACCATATCTCACTTTCCTTTCCGACTAAAGTCAGCTGTCTATGGATCTCCAACTAGATTTGCAAGGAGATATCAAACAATAAGTGCCTCTATCATTGTCTTCTTTTGTTTTTCGTTTCATGCAATCATTGAATTTCTATTACACATACTATGTAAACATAGCACAACAAAGAATTAATCTTTTTTTATTAATCTAGATTGTAGGTCATGGATTGATTTTAGTTCTAGTTCAAATGCAATAGGAGAGCTTACTCTGTTTACCTCTATACCTCTGCCCCTGTTGGATTTACCTTTTTCTTTGGTGCTTGCTCCTATTCCTCTTGCTCCCACCCAGCCATCGAAAAACTTCAATGGAACTTAACTATTCATTCCGGTCACGGTCTTATCTTAATATTCTCACAACTACATACCCTAACGCTCTTGGAGGTCATGGTTTAGGCGACCAAAGTAAAGTAGTAGTCTAAACAAAAAGAATATATAGGGTAACTTGCCGACATGTTCCATCTACAAGTCCAAAAATTGCGAGGTTGTTACATAAAATTTTGATTTTGATTGTCATTTCTACAAATTCAATGATTGATACTAAAACAAGTAATCATAAAAATTTCACCTGGAATCTACGCCAAGGATACGGCTGGCTCCATTAGCATAACTCCTTGCCAGACAAAATATTTTCAAAGACCTGGCCTGTTGATTTTTTAAATCCCAACAAATCTTCAAATCACCCACGCACCCAAAACCAACAAATTTGAATTTGATGGAAAGAGGTGCCGACAGAGTTGCAAGGTTGCAGGAACATGAGGATAAACAAGCCAGGTTCGTCATTGGAACTTAAATGTGCGCTCCCTAACCTGCAACCTTCCCTTGTTTCAATGGCTCGGGCTCTTGGTTTATGCCATGGATTTCCAGTGATATGTCTATTTATCTCCACCCGATCTCTACACCATTTCCATTTTTGCAGTGAAATTTCTCTTACACATAGCCTTAAGTGATTGATTGGCACTAAAAACCAATTTCCAAATCACTAAAACATCAAAATAATTGTTAGTTTTATTACGATCCCCATAGGCATCACGTTCGTTAACCACTGGATTTTGTGCAATGGGCGATGCTACATTCTGCACCACATATATACACAATGTACCAAGTGGGACAATTTAAATTGTTCATGTTGAATTGGTAACTTTACGCAATGTAAAAATGGGCCAACTTAAATTGGTCATGTTCAATGGTAACTTTTTAATATGATATAGACTATGAAAATTTGATGTTTTTTTGGGTGAATTAATAGTTCCAGGGCTTAGAGTTTTTATTTTTTACAGGCTTGTGTTGTCCTAATTATGAATGTTTTCTAGATTTTTGGTGATCTATGACTGTTGGCGTCTAGGGTTTAGGTTAGCATTTAGGGCATTGATTTCTTTACTAGAATTTTGTGAAGCACTACCTATAAGCTTCACGATCTTAGGTTATATCTATGATTGCTTGAGAATCTCTAATTCTAGGGTTTGGGATTTAAATTATTTTCTTAAACTCTAGGTGAATTTCTAGTTTCACTGACAGAAGCGAGGTGCCCTACTAGCCGGGACCCGTTGATGTGAAACTAACTCTTCGTTGGTTCGATATCTACTTCAATAGTGCCTCAATAAATTACCCTCACGAAAGGGGCAGCTTAGAAGGAAGAGAAAGTGCATGGGTTTAATAACCACATGGTTGCTCCTCTTGTCTCGCCCTGATTGCTCCATTCTGAATTTTTATACTCCACTCAGTTCTGATCCTCGTCCTGCCTATCATTATCAATTTTTCGGTTGCTCGCCAAGGATGAGATTATGTATTAGTAAGTGCTATCCCATCTTATAATGTTAATAAGATTCATAAGTAACATAGATTAGTATGACCAATAGAACTGGATAGCTCGTATCGAACACTGCTAGTCTACACAGGGGATGCTTTTAATTGCCTCAATGTTTCCTTTTATGCCTTCTTTGAACCAATGCCTTCTTGTATGTCTTTGAACCCATCACTGTCTTTGAACTTATCACGTGGAAACTAGATCTAAATAAGACTCTTACTGTTAACCTATAAATAAATGTCTTACTGATGCATGTTTGGTTTCAAGGTCAAAACTACCTTGCATAAGCTTTGACTAATTGAAGAGAGTTAATATGTCTTGGAACATTGACCTCTTGTTCATTAAGGCACTGTTACTCCCATACCAAAGCATCTGATAGCTGGCCTGCTAGAACATTCTATTGTCTATAGATGTAGACAAAGAATATCTCCAATACCAAAGCATCCTTAGATAGCTAGCATGCTAGAACATTCTATTGTTTATATATATAGACAAATAATATTTCCAATACCAAAGAATCCTTATATAAATGGTTTACTAGAACATACATTGTATTGTCTATAGATACAGACAAACAATATCTCCAATACCAAAGCATCCTTAGATAGCTGGCTTACTAGAACATACAGTGTATTGTCTATAGATACAGACAAAGAATATCTCCAATACCAAAGCATCCTTAGATAGCTGGCCTGCTAGAACATTCTATTGTCTATAGATATATACAAAGATTATCTCCAATATCAAAGCATCCTTAGATAAATGGCTTACTCTAGCATACATTGTATTTTCTATAGATACATACAAAGAATATCTCCAATACAAAAGCATCTTGAGATAGATGGCTTACTAGAACATTGTATTGTCTAGATATACAAACAAATAATATGGCTTTAAAAGACTTTTTGATAAGAATTGATTCATAAGAGGTTCAAGCAACAAGTTGTTTAGAAAATAAGTTGTTTAGCATACATTTTTTATTTGCCTAATCCGTTGTCAACTTTGAATCTCTCAACACTTGAGAAGAACTTTAACACTTTTATTTACAACAAAACTTGAGTAAAAGCCACACATCATATAATTATTAGTGACCAAGCCAACAACCTATATAATTATTAGTGACCAAGCCACCAGAAGATCAACATCCATCATGGGTTGCTCCCATAGATAATTTATTGGCTCAAAATTTAAATGTGATTCTTAGAAATGGATTATACCATAATCAAGAATTTATGATTGCAAGTAGGAGGAAAAGACAAATTATATTAATACTTTTGTTGTTAATTTTTTTAAAAATATTTTTAAATAAAAGATATAGACAATGACTGCTCGTTCCTCTTCAAATATAAGCTTTCTGAGGGATTTCCCCAAAGCTCAGGATATAGTAGTGAGGTAGCAGTCTTATGGGCAGAGCCATGAGTTAACAACCCTGTGGAAACACCAAAATGGCTCAATGACAAGTTGAAATTAAGTATCTATCTATAAGGTATCACCTCACCAACAACACTCGTGAAATACCCGGAGCCTACCTGCCCGGGGAGGGAATAGACAAGAAAATATTAATGCTAGGGGCCCTTGGCTCCATCATCCATCTCCTTGAAGTGTGGTTGTTCATCCATATAGAGTCCCTCCTCTCATACCAACTATTGACTGACTGATTGTCGCCTAAGCCTCACAAATAGCTAGCAAGCGGACTATTGACCATACTTCCAATCTCACATAGATATTCTAAGAGTCAAAGCTGAAAGTGTCAAGAAGAAGTAGCAGTGCCAGTGCAAGTGCTATACTTCTATACATTGGCAACACTTTTTAACTTGCAACTTCTCTGGGATTCCTGATCTTTATCGACTTAATTGATTTGCTTCCTACTGAATTAAATTCATGTATGCCATCGGAGAAAAAAAATGATTTACCTATGATCAACCCATGTTGGAGTCGAGTGTGGAGCTTAGGGATTCGGTACAAGAAGCACTGCAATGCTGTAAATATTTGATTTCCTCACACTTTTTATGGGTCTCCTACCCTGTGTTGCATTAATACCTCTAATCTTCTTTATCGGTATAGTATCTTCTAGTATCTTGCTTTATGGACATTTGATGGAGTGAAAGGAATGCTGACTCAGTTGTGGAGCTTAGAGATTCAGTATGAGAAGCATTGCAATGAAGTAAGTACTCAATTTCCTCACTTTTTATGGGTCTACTACATCGTGTTGCGTTAATACCTATGATCGTCTTTATCGATATAATATCTTTTAGTGTCTTCCTTTATGAACATTTGATGGAGTAAACAAAATGCCTTTATTGGATCGACATATCAGGTTAACAGTAATGGCAGATTGGCATTCCTTAAATTCGTTTTATTGTTCAATCTATTTTGAATTTGAAATATTTTTCTAGCTCAAGTATTAATTAGTTATATTAAGAATAATTGGGATATTCAATCTAGATAGAATTATTCAGTATTCGAACTGACTTGAGATTTTTCTCTGGGATTTTAGTCTTTAGCTTCAGAGATTTATATACTTAGCTTATTTCTTTACATGTTCTGTTTGTGTTCATGTATCAGCTATGCAGGAATGGGAAATAACACAAGCATCATGATCACAGTTTGATTGAGCATAACTAGAGAACTCAAATTATGCCTGGTCCCAAGAATTAGAACAATAATACAATCAGAGCTTCAAAAAAGGAGAAGAATGACCCTCTTATAAGGAAGATAAGACTGATATGCAGTGACCCAGATGCCACAGACCTCTCAAGCGACGATGAATTAAAACATCTATCTCAGAGGAGATTGGTTCGCAAGATACACCTGCACAAAAATTCAGTGCAAACCGAAGTCCAGATATAAACTGAAGAGGATCATATCATATTCAGTGCAACATATTCTGTTGTATCATAAGTCCTAATCCATATCCTAAATCCGCTGGAGGGATCTCTGATCTCTGCAATCCATTTCCCCCCTCTTCTTCATCTCACTCAGTGGTATTTCCACTTCAATGCATACTCTACATTGGAGGTTGTATCAAATAAGATTGCATTTTCCTTGATAGAGATACGAAATTATCACATAGTTTCCAGCATTTACCAACACCATTTTTCAACACATCCATGCCCCAACCCAACAAAGACTACACTGTCATGTAACACTTGTTTTATTGGAAATCATGGAATAAAAACTCATTATTGTGATTTTTGAAAATACCCTTCATTTAACCATGCCATGATTGCTTCGACTCATAAAGAAATTTCATGTATTGTAAATGCATATTCAAACCTGTATAGACTAGAGTGTAAGTTGTTTTCCCATTTGGAGAAAACGTGTGAGTTGTTGTTTTTCATTTTAAAGTGATTATTTTATGAAATGTAATTATTTATGTAAGATGTTTTAGTTTAGTTAGGTATTTATCTCATGTATATGTCTAAGCTACACATNTGTAAGTTGTTTTCCCATTTGGAGAAAACGTGTGAGTTGTTGTTTTTCATTTTAAAGTGATTATTTTATGAAATGTAATTATTTATGTAAGATGTTTTAGTTTAGTTAGGTATTTATCTCATGTATATGTCTAAGCTACACATTAGTGATATATTTAGTTTATTGAGGGGCTCATTTATTCTTGGGTTATAGCTATTGTTAAGTAATTGGATTCCAAACTTAATTCAAATCATTTTTACTGGAATATATTATTAAGTTTTCCTTAAAATTATATGTTTTAATGGAATATATTATGTATTTATATATAAATATGTGTTATGATTATATATATATATATATATATATATAAAAGATGGAGACACATGTTGTAAATACAACATTGAAGCACAAAGTATAAACTAACATCAATATGTGTCAAATTAAACTATGTAATTTAACAAAATAATAATAATAATTTAAATATAGATAAAATTAACTATTCAAAACCAATAAATGTTGAATAACTTTATTAATACTTTCAACTAAATACATGCTTGATACTATCAAACATATTAATAATTTGCAAAAAGGTCGAATGAAATGCATCATTAAATTATTAAAAAAAATAAACATAAAAGTTAAGAAATTCATGTAAGGTTGAAAAAAATAAAACAAATTATTCTAAACATATTACAATATCAATGTAATACATTAGTTATAACAAACATATTACAATGTCAATGTAATATGTTATAACATATTACATTGTAATATGCTTGTTATAACATATGACATTGTCATATGTTATAACATAGAGGTTACTATCAAACATATTAATAATTTTTATAAAGGTTGAATGAAATGCATCATTAAATTATTAATA
>SNQJ01S0104929.1:63135-75193 GCA_010110895.2 Picea sitchensis
TATATATATATATATATATATATATATATATATATAATTATAAATTTTGAAAAAATACAAAGCACTAGAACAATGGGTTCTCTACAATTATATAAATTTTTTTAAGGAAATATCATCATTAAGGTACTCAATGCCTACACTAACTGAGACATATACCTTATATTTTTCTTAAAAAATAACAACGTATTGTTAGAAAAACTCAAATTTGACATAGTTATTCACAATTTCTATAAATAAAAATTATATATTCGGAAAGCTAATTCAATTTCCTACATTTCATATGTTTACACCATATTCCAATTCATTGCAAAAGTACCTTTAATAATCCCTCCAAGTTAATAGATTGTTGTTTTTCCATGTTTACATTGCCACTAACACATCATGCCAGACCATCATTAGCTTGCATATTCCCATGAGTGGCTTGATATAATACATTTATATGTAGTGGTCTTGATAAAGTATTGGTAATGTGTGTGTGTGTGTGTGTGTCCATTAGATGTAGCTTGGGTGGTTGGGAGGAATGATTATTACACTCCCCACCCAGGTTCAATTCCTTGTGTGTGACATGTTGTGCCCTTAAATGGGTCTATAATATGCTCTTTTTGTTGAGCCCCCAATATTATGAAAATGCTTGGCCTCCCTATGTTCTCTTGCGAATTCCGAGGGGTTTTCCATGGACGTAGAGAGCATTGATATCTGGTGTCTGGAACCACACACACACACACACACAGACACATATGATGCATTAAATTAATAAAATATAGACAATTAAAAATTAAAACTAAATAATTTAAAATGTATAACAATTATATTATAAATAATATAGATTATATACTAGTATTAGAATTTGAAGAGAGGGTTTAGGGTTTTCTTAAAAAAGACAAGGTTTAGGGTTGTTATAAAATATTCATGGCTTCAACTAGAGAAGAGGGTGTGGATCCCTCCTGTAGTGGGGTTCTTGTAGGCCAACAAAAATATCTTAGCACCAATAATTTAGTGCCACACAACAACAATCAAAGTGGACACATTGCCTCAAGAAAAAGAAAGGGAAAAAATCTGGAATACTATATACAAATTGTAGATCGTATAGTGCATGATCAAAGATGTAAAATTCTTGGAACCACAACTCATTATATTTTGAAATCAAAAGAAAACCCCAAATATCATATTACCTCTACTAAAATCAAGGATTACATCTAGTTCATGCAAGATCGTCTGTTCATAGGTAAAGTCATGGGCATTTGGACCAGTGAGCAATATCTCAATTCGTGGATCAAGATGATTTGGAAACCCAAAGGAAAAATAGAACTAAAAATGGGTTCCAAAGGGTTTCTCACTATCATTTTATCTACCTTGGAGGACAGAGACCGAGTCTTTGAAAATGGCCCTTATTTCTCAATTCTATAGAGTTGTACTTTAGACACCGGACAGAATGATTTAGCCCAGAAAAATAGGATTTCACTGTTACCCCAGTTTGTCTTTTCCTCTACTCACTCTCGTATGAATTATAGGATGCATAAATATTGGAAGGTATTGGTAGTACACTGGGGTATTTTGTGAAAAATTATGAAATCACCAAAGAAGGTCATTATACTTCCTACGCTCGTATTTTCATTTACATGAATATTTCAAAGGCCCTTTCAAACTTGATTTATCTCAACGATCAAGATAATGAATCAATGAAAACCATTAACTATTAAAAAGTCCCTTTTCAATTCCAAAAATGAACATGGCCATATTTTTAGAGATTTCCCCTTGAAAAACCATACATAGTCTGTGCAAACCATCCAATAAAAAATGTCAAGGGTTTTGATCAATTTGCAACAAGAAGATGACCTAGAGGACACCATGATCCCCCTCAATTCAACATAAATATGAAAATGAGCAATGCCTATGAATTCTTATTTCAAAATGAAGAGATCCATGAAGGAACTCCCCAAAAGGATAATCAGTAGAGGATAGATCCAAAAAATAACTATGACCCATCTACCAACCCGGATGAAAATTCGAAGCACCATGAAACTATGAATCTAAAATATTCTAAACCAATAGATAGGGAAGAGGAAATGCATGAAGAAAATACAAAACATATTGATTTTGAGGACGACGATGAGATGGACCTGTTGATACTATGGTCGTTGCGGGAGGTATTAACCTTCACTTGTAATCTTTGACGAGACTAGAATATTCTGGGAAGAAAGAGAAACCCTAAAGCCTTGGATAATAACCCTAGAAGACAAGTCAACTTAATAAAATAATTAATATTGATTTATTATCCCCCAGGAAGAGAGTTCATCCCAATTAGTTAAGATTGAGCAATATAAATAAGGGGTGTTAGAGATAATTTCTAACTCACTAACTCACGACTGCATAAGGACAAGAAGTGTGCATGAGTGAAGGATAACTGCAATTGCTTCAATAGCGAATTTTTCTTTGGTTATTGGTTTGGACTTTCTTCTTGGTCTTTGGTTATCCTTACTTGGTGTGCTAGCCTTGGTTGGCTATTGGTCTGCTACCAGAATTATTTTTTCCGTCAAGGTTAAGGTGCTCTGGGGTGTCCTTTGTGCTTATGGTTGGGTGACAATAATGCTATATTGTTTATGGTGAAACGAGCACACCCATTTTTATAGTAGGTTATGGGCCCACAACTCCTTCATTCATTATAACCACTAGAAGGAAGCTAAGACATAATATTATCAAGCTCATTGAAGAACTGTCGCTAGGGTTTCTAGCAGGTGCAATTACTGAAGTATTGTTGCTAGGGTTACTAGTAAGTCTAGTTATAAACCCTAAAACCTCTTTTCCAACACCTTATGATGGAACATGTTATCACATGGAATTGATTGGGTCGAAAAGTCTTTAGCTTTTTTATTTTGGTCATTAGTGTTGTTTAAAAATTTTGAGTTTTGTCCTCTTCCTTATAGTCATTTTTGGGTTTTAGCACAAAAGAAGTTAGTGTTGATGTTGACCTATTATCCTTGGGTTATATATTGATCTAAATGATAAGTTGGATAAGCCATCACCTTTAGTATCCCTTATGCCTCCACCACCACCCTGACATGCCACCTCTTCCATGATGTACTAAGACCCCTCCACTCTGTCCCTTTACCCATTAGAAGGTCAAATCATGTTCATTTTGTACGATGCCATCTCATTAGACAGTTCATAGCGCATCCAAAGTAAATTATAATCTCATCACCATCATTGCGCTCATTATCCTTTTCAGCCAAGATCTCCTTGTTTTCAACACTTATATTTTAAAAAATATAGCATGGGATTTCATCATTAAATCTTTTAACTGTTTTTCCAAGATTTCAAATTACTTCTAGCTCAACGCTACAAACATTGATTCTTTCAGACAGGCGCTACAGAGATTTCTGCAAACTAGCTGGCGAAAGTGAGTTGGAGGTTAGACCATCTACAAACTATTTCATTTAGGCTCAAATATATTAGTCTTCAATTCACAGCCTCCAAGTACTCCATGAGTATTTTTAGCTCAGTTGAAGGACATAAAAGGTTTTGTTAATCGTTTCTTCTCTTCGACGTTGCAAACTGGTGATCCACGCTACCAATTTTCCTACTTACCATGTTGTCATGATCTCATCCAATTTCATGATCTCTAAGCCTCTTTTTACCAAACCTTAAACAGAACTTGGTTTCAGGCCACCTTTCCTATCCCACATTCGGTCATTTTTTCTTATGCTACGAAATTTGTTGCGAACCCCCTGTTATGGCGCTGCAAACTCTGTGCAGTAACTTGGCATTGTTAATCACCTGTATCAGAACCTTTTACCAACTTATTTTCATCAAGATATCCATTTTAAATTCAATTCTATCTATTTTGAAATTAAAAAGACTCTTTGTTGGTAAAGTTATGATGAATTTTGCAAGATGATAGTGAGGTATTGGACAAAACCTTTTTTACAACAAGTTGTCTCCATGTATCTTCTTTTTTTGTGTAGTATTCTTTCATCCCCCTAACTATAAGCTATATTTTCTTAATCCTGGAAGTCAAAAAGGCTAATGAACACTAAAATTCTTAGACAGAATCAACATTTGATAAAGATTATCCATCAAAACCCTAGGTCCCATGTTTTTCCTATTTTGCTTCTTGCATCATTCAAATTGGTGCTTAAAATTTTATTCATATGACATCAATGGATACTCCACAGTAGAAGAAGGATCAAAAGGGAGGGGTCATTGTGAGGACTGAGCCCTATGGCATGTAGTTAATTTTTGTTGAACCCCTGATCAGGGAAGTCTTCCAAAGAGTGGGATGTTTTAATTTTTTCCAAAAGATGCAGACGGGGCACCCTGAGGTGGCTAGATAATTTGCTTTAAATTTTGATGGAGCCAAAACTAGTTGGGACACTTGAACTTGAGGTATCTAAAGAAACCATAGAATCAGCTACTAAAATACCAAATACTGGTGAAAGGTGGTTTAAGGCCATGAACCTAAATGCAGCCTTCTCCAAAGAATTCCTTAAACCAGAATGTCGGGGAGATAATATATCAAAAGGATTTCCCATGAGCCACATGATTGAAGGTTTTGATAAGATGTTAAGGGTAATCTAAAGATATTTCACCTATGAGGGAAGATTCAACATGATCTATCAGTATCACATAAGACTTCTGTTGCATTTCACAACAAAATATCTCTTGAATCTTCCTTTCTATTTGTTTAGAAGCATTGGAAAAATGGTTGACGGAGTCCAGGATAATTCCAAGGAAGTTGACACAAGTGTTTTTCACTCAGCGCTGATAAAAATGATTTTGATGGAGGAGTTAAAGAATAAAAACATTTACTGGGAGCAGTTCATTGCCTCTGCACTCTTTCAATTGAATGTTTCTCCTACTCCAT
Source organism: Picea sitchensis (assembly GCA_010110895.2). Classification (NCBI taxonomy): domain Eukaryota; kingdom Viridiplantae; phylum Streptophyta; class Pinopsida; order Pinales; family Pinaceae; genus Picea; species Picea sitchensis. The sequence goes on from SNQJ01S0104929.1 coordinate 67,997, forward strand.
AATCCAAGGTACAAATCCCTCTTCAGCATGATAGTACTGTACACATGAAGACTAGCAAGAAGAGGAAGATCAAAGGAATTGTCAAAAATGATGAATAAACTAAAGAACAAGAAGGAGAAGGGGGGTCTCATTACTCTCCACAAAGGGAGTTTTCACCCAAACCAGCTCCAGAGTCAGCAGAAACTCCATCAGCTAAAGCCACGGGCCCAAAAGGAAGGAGGTTATTTTTCCCCTCACCATCTGCTGCAGTTGAAGCTAGAGTTAGGAGGCCTTTCTCTCGGTCATCGACAAAGAAAACAAGTATTGAAAAAGACGACATAGTGGAAGATCCTATCAAGAGAAAATTTAAAGATAAATCTATAACTGTTGAAAAGCACGTTGAGGTTATAGACGTAACCACTCCTCCAAAAACCCTACCTTCAAAAGGATGAACAGACAGCTTAAAGATGCTAGAAATGTAATTTATAATTTAAAAGGAGAAGATTTAGTTGAAAGGAAAAAGTTGAATAAACTTATGGATATGTATCTAAAAACTATTCATAAGGCCAAGTTTGTAGCAAAAAGGTTTCTGCCTCTCCATAGGCAGCTTAAGAATTTATACAGACAAAACAGAGACTTGCAAGCTCAGATCAGAACTCGTAAACTGGAGTTGCAACGTTTTAAGGAAAAATTACCCAAAAGGAATTTGAATGTGTTGGACCAAGATGCAACCAGAAGAAGTTCCAGACTCAGGAAGTAAAAGTGAAATGTCTTAAAGAGTTTCAGTTTTGGATTATGCTTGTTCCTTGCATTTTTGAATATTTTGAGGAAGTATGATGCCTGTGATTGAGTTTTCACTCATACACCAAATTATGAAATTTCTACAGGCATCCCCAACTCTAAAGGTAGTTTTTTGATGTTTTGGAGGACTTATAAATACTTTAAGTAGTTAAAGGAAAGTTCGCAGCGCCTGACGCTACAAACTGTTTTATGTAGTCAGGCATTGTGAACTTCATTGTGAACTGGATGATACATTTGGCTCTACAAGATATGTTGTGAACTCCTATTTTGAAGGTTTCAAGAGGATCGATGATTTCCAGATGGCTAAGGGAGTGTGGAAAAAATTCTTGAAGGTTAGTTAAAGATGGAAGGACACCTGGAAAGAAGAGGAATGCGCTCAAGGACACTTCATCATGCAATATTAAGGATGTTAGGATAGTAGCTAGCATTAGCCTTATTTGTAGCAGTTTGTTATTTTCATTTGTATAGTTGTAATTACTTCAGTTTCTGATGGGAGAATCCTATGCTAGTAGATGGGGCTCGAATTGTACAACTGTCATTCATAGCCTAGACTATAATAGGGGCATTATAACTCATGGTAGAGGTTTGAATGGTTGATGTAAAACTTTTTTTTTTGGTGATATTGATGTAACGGAGCCTACTCTAGTTTGATGTATCAGACTTGATGAATTTTTTTCTAATGAAAGCCAGTTTCTCTCTTGCCATCTTGTTTCTCTCTCTCTGAAATTTACTGTCATTGAATGATTCAAATGATGATTTATAGTTTTATTGCAATGAATTTTTGATTGCGATGTTGTTACAACTTTTATCAGAGTTTTTATCTTTGATTTAAGAAGTTATTGTATCTAAAGTTTTTCCTTCCTTTGTCTACTGGTAAAGCTTGATGCTAGTGGTAGACTTACTTCACTTTTCTCACTAAAGTCTTCCTTCTATCCACATTAATCCTTAAACCCTGATCTAAGTTAGACAAGACCTTATTTGTTGATGCATTTTATCTAGAATTTCATGTGGCTTAACATTGTTGAACTAAGTTTTATCCGTTTGACACCAAATTTTAAGACTTACCTCATAAACCTATTGATGGGTATTGAGCTTGCACTTTAGCAGTCAAAGTGTAAATTTCAGTGCTAACAGAACACTTTACTCAAGGAGAGTATATTCTAGTGCACCTTAGTCCAGCACACCTATTGGCACTCTCAGAAGGCAAGAACATAAAAGTTGAGATTTTGGGTCAAAGTCAATGTTTTACCAGTCAAAGTCAAGTTTTGACCAGCTATCAGTCAACAAAAATCATGAATGAAAAGATAGATCATCTATATTATTCAACTCTTACAGGAACTCTTGAAAATGACATGTGGATAATTGACATTGGATCTTCTAGGCATATGACAGGAAACTAGGTCAGACTCTCTAGTATCAATGAAAAGAAGACATCCTACAAGGTAGAACTTGGAGACAAGAACACCTATCGAGTCAAAGGAATTGTTCAATCCTCCATCAAATTGAAATCATGTAACAATGTTCATTTGAGTAATGTCTTATATGTACCTGGTTTAGAAAATAATCTTGTATCTATATCTTTCCTAGAAGATAAAGGAAATAGAATAGCCTTTGTAAATGGTGAAGTATTATCTTGGTCTAGAGACTCTAGCATAGAGAATGCTAGAGTTATTGTAACTTGTGAAGGCAGATTATATAGACTACTAGAACGTAATGATGAATCTCTTGTACATGATGAAGTCAATACCAGTGAACTTTGGCATAGAAGGTATGCTCATATTAACTATCAAGCATTACCTTTCCTCGAGAAAATGGTTGAAGGAATACCATAACTACAATCGACACATGAAGCAATTTGCAGAGGATGTGAACTTGGTAAAAATGTTAAGAAGCCATTCTCAAGTAGTAATAATAGATCTAAGGAAATCCTAGATCTAATACATTCAGATGTTTGTGGTCCAATGCCAGTAAAATGTCTCGGAGGTTCTATTTATTATGTAACCTTCATAGATGATTACTAAAGAAATAATTGGTTATATCTCTTGAAGACAAAGGATGAAGTTTTCAACAAGTTTCAAGAATTCAAAAAAGAAATAGAAAACCTCACAAGCAAGAAAATCAAGACTTTGAGAAAAGATAATGGAGGAGAATACATATCCAAGGAATTTGTTTCCTTTTGAAAATTAGCATGGATTAGGAGCGAGCTAATCGTTCCTCATAATCCTTAACAAAATGGTGTAGCATAACGAAAGAATAGATCCATTGAGGAAACTATGAAGGCACTAATGAATGATTAAGGTTTATCCATGTATTTATGGGGAGAAGCATCCATGAAAACAATATATGTTCAGAACAAAAGTCCCCACCACATATTGAAGGATATGACTCCATAAGAAGACTTCTTAGGAAAGAAACCTAATGCGGAACACTTAAGAATATTTGGGTGCCCTATTTACATTCATATCCCCAAGGATAAAAGGAAGAAACTAGAACCCTCAGGAACGAAGGGAATATTTGTTGGATATAGTGAATCCTCCAAAGACTATAAAATATATATTCCATAACAACATAAGATTGAAGTTAGAAAAGACGTAAACTTCAATGAGAAGATGGATTTCAATAAATCTATAGAAGAATCCATGGAAGAAGAATAATATGAAGAGCCTAAAGAAGAAATCACCTGTGTTCCAGAAAGTTCGAATGAAGAACCAGAACAACTTGATCATATGATGCAACCATCCAAACCTATTGAATAAGTCTTTGTACCCAAAACTATAAAATTTCCATCTTGGCTTGAAGATACTCTACAAGAAGCAGAAATACTCAAAGCTCCAAGTGGCACTTTCAGAGAAAGAAAGAATCCCAAAATATTCTCCATCTATGCAGAATGTATGGGAAAACTTATAAATGAAGAACCCACTACATTTGAAGAAGCAACTTAGAAGAAATAATGGAAAGAATCCATGAAAAAAGAATACCAGTCTATGATGAAAAATGACATGTGGGAAATCATGTCTAGACCCAAGGAAAAATCAGTGGTAACTTCAAAGTGGGTCTATAAGATCAAACACGCAATAGATGGAAGCGTGGACAAATGCAAGGAAAGGTTCATAGCTAGAGGGTTCTCCAAGAAGGAGGGAGAACATTATGATGAAACCCTTGCTCCTATTTCCAAATATACTTCCATTAGAGCCATTATCTCTCTTGATGCTTCCATGGAATGGAGTCTACACCAGATGGATGTAAAGAAATTTTTTCTCAATGGAGCAATTGAAGAAGAAGTGTACATTGAACAACCTCAAGGTTTTGGGGTACATCCCAAAGACACTCATGTTTGCATATTAAAGAAATCCATGTATGGAATCAAGCAATCTTTAAGAGCTTGGTATGCCAGAATTGGCAGTTACTTAATAAGAATTGGTTTCTCTAAGAGTCATGCAGATCCAAATATCCACAACAAGGTTGTGAACAATGCACCTATGATTCTACTACTGTATGTTGAGGATTTATTCTTGACATGTGTAGAGTCTCTCATCACCCAGTATAATATGGAATTATCTTCTGAGCTCGATATGAAATATCTTGGTCTCATGCACTATTACTTGGGACTAGAAGTATGGTAGAAGCATGGTGAAATATTCCTTGGACAAGGAAAGTATGTAGTGAAGATTCTACAAAAATTTGGAATGATAGATTGCAAATTCATGGCCACTCCTATGAAAACAGATATAAGAAAAGTAAGAGAATCATATTCTGATCCAGTATACTCATCCCTATATTGAAAATTGATTGGATTGTTGATGTATCTAGTGAATACTCGACCAGATATTTGATTTGTTGTAAACACTTTAAGCCAGATCCAGGTGGAACCCAGACATGAGCACTTGATAGTTACAAATCATGTTCTAAGATATATTCATGGGACACTAAACTATGGTTTAATATACACCTCATACGATGATATACAACTTCATGGATTCATAGATTCATATTGGGTAGGGAGTGCAGAAGACAGAAGGAGTACTTTAGGGATGTGTTTCAGTTTGGGCTATGATATGATATCATGGGCTAGCAGGAAGCAGAAGTTTGTTGCACTCATCATAGTAGAAGCAGAATATATCAAAGCATGTGAGGCATGTACCGAAGCAGTATGGCTGAGGCAGCTGATTTTTGGATTATTTGATCATGTACCAGATTCAACCGTAATATACCATGACAATCAAAGTTGTATAAGTCTATCAGAACACCCAATGTTTCATGACCGATCGAAACATATTGAGGTCAAATACTACTTTATTCATGATAACGTTTAGTAAGGAGAAGTGAAACTCCAGTATATCTTCACATATGATCAGGCAATAGATATTTTGGCAAAGCCTTTGTCCAAAATAAAGTTTGTGTACTTAAGGCACAAGATGGGGCTCGTGGAGATAACTCCCTTAGCTAAAAGGGAAGATATGGCTCCCCGAGATGGGAGGGAGCACTGATATATATTATTGATTCATGGGCAGTCATTTTCTAGTTTGGAAAATGGTCCAGGTTGGGTAGTTCCTTTCCATTCCGAAAATTGGTTCAAGATTTCTGACAGACATGCATTTTTCAATTCGAAAAATGGTCCAAATCAGATAGTCATTTTTGTAATGAAAATGGTCTGTTTTTTGTTGATGTACCAAAGATATCAATTCCCCTTATGGACAGTGTGGGGGAATGGTCTAGGATATTCATTCCTCTCGGTATTCACTCTGAGTAGTTGCCAAGTAGAATGGTTTGCCTCGTTGGGCAGTCATTCTTTCGAAGTTCACAGTTGTGAGCATTTTCGAAGAATGGTCCATTTTGGAGGTTGGTGCAGGACAGTCATTTCCTTAGGAAATGGTATGGACAGTAATTCCCTGGGGAAAACTCATTCTCTCCAAGTTTCACTATAATTAGTGTCGGAGGAATGGCCCAGTTAGGTGAATGGTCCAGGTTCAACAATCAGGGACATGCATTTCCTAGGGTAGACTCATTTTCTCTAGGTTGCACTATGATCAATGTCGGAGGAATGGCCCAGTTAGGTGAATGTTCCAGGCTCAGAAATTAGGGGTAGTTTTTCTTCTATGCTTGGGAAGAATAGTCCAGATATCCCATGGTTGATGTTTTACTTTCTGAGGGAATATTCTCTTTTAGATATCATAAATGTGAGTGGAAGAATGGCCTAGATGACTCAGTTTGTATCATGATATTGTTTATGCAAATTCATATCAGATGATATGATTGTTGTAGAGACTATATGTCTCTTGACAGTATTTGTATGCTACTATGGTGGATTTGATCCACTTATAGTGATTCTATGTCACTAGTTAGTAACAATGTGTTATTGAGAGTGGTTGTGTACCACTATATATTAGTTGTATAGTACTATGAATCGACACGGTTGTGTTCTATTGGATGGAATTTTTCTGATTGCCATGGATACTATCTAGTTGGATAGTGATGATGGCGCTAATGAGATAGCTTGTGTGGCTATGATGATGCTACCAGTTGAATGGTTTGTTTGTGCTCAAGACCAATTCCTTTAATACCTCCCTAGCTAGGATGGAGTGTTGATATTGTGGTAGCTATGGGAGTTATTAGCCTTCACTTGTAACCTTTGATGAGACTAGAATATTCTCAGAAGCAGGAGAAACCCTAAATCCTTGGGTAATAACCTTAGAAGACAAGTAGGCTTAATAGAATAATTAATATTGAGTTATTATCCCCCAAGAAGAGAAGTCAGCCCAGTCAGTTAAGATGGAACAGTATACGTAGAGGGCACTAGAGCTCATTTATGACTCAGTCACTTATGATAGTATCAATACAAGAAGTGTGCATGAGTGAAGGAGAACTACAACTGCTTCAATAGTGACTTTGTCTTAGGTTATTGGTTTGTACTTTCTTCTTGGTATTTGGTTATCCTTACTTGGTGCACTAGCCTTGGTTTCTTATTGGTCTGCTACCAAAATTATTTTTTCTATCAAGGATAAGGTGCTCGGGGGTGGCCTTTGTGCCTGTGGTTGGGTGACAATATTCCTATATTGTCTATGGTGAAATGAGAATACCTATTTTTATAAAAGGACCTTGGTGAATTGTATATTGAATCCATTGTTGTTCCATGTGAGCATAAATATCCAAGCTCCATCCCAAAAAAACAAGTCCAACTTATATAGAATTCCCTTTTGCACAACAAGGAACATCATGATCCAACCTCCAAAGGTAAGAATTCCTCTACCTCCTCCTTAGGTGTTGAAACTCTTTCATCCAATGAAAATTCCAAACTCTCAAAACAGGGTAAAAGGAGAGGTCATAGAAGCAACAAGAAGTTCCTTCAAGAGCTTGGAGAATTGTTGGTCAAATCAGGCTGCACAGACTTGATGACATACAATTTTCCCTGAAGCCGCG
>SNQJ01S0104929.1:83285-94226 GCA_010110895.2 Picea sitchensis
CGAACAGGAAGAAGAACCAGGATCCTGTTAATTCTAATGAGCTAAAAAATGAAAACGAACAGGAAGAAGAACCACGCGGAAATCATAGCGAGGAAGAGAAGGAGGATGAGGAGGGTGGAGAATATGTTAACTCAGAGACTGGTGAAAGAGGAGGTCCCATAGGACCATATCCCACCAGGTATGGTGACTGGGAGGAAGGTGGCCGCTGCAACGATTTTTGATAACCCAAGGCAAATTATTCTTTCCAGTTTATAGGGTTTTAACTATTTTTTATTCAACTTCTTGTATTACATCTGTTCAACTGCTTGTAGGTGCAGGTTTTCTTAGGAACAAGGTGGTTGGGCACAATTAGGGTTTACTTTTATTCATGTTGCTACACATTTAATTCAATGGGTGTGATTGTGCCATATTCTCATTTTGAAAGCAACTAGTTTTCTTTGCACATGCTCCAAGTGATGTGGTTAAGATAGGTCAAAATGAAGTATTCATACTTTGATAGAAACAAAAACGTTAATGTTAGATTGGTGGAAAAACATTAATCATCATAACATGTTTTTAGATATAAATCATCTGGACTATACAATATATACACTCTGTAGAAGTAGGTCTCCCCACTAATCACAAGCGTTGTGTGCTAAAGTTCTGAACTGAGTAGAGATCTCGTGATACATAAATAACATCCATGTAGTTTATAAATATATATTAATAGTTACAGGTTATAACATGTGGCTGTGCAGAGTCAGGGTTTACTTTTATTCACGTTGTGACCATATTTAATTGCATGTGCCATGCTCTCATTTTGAAAGTAGCTAGTTTTCTTTGCCCATGTTCCAAATGACTCAAGACCCGGCGAATGGTATTGCCCCCCTAAATGCCAAATACACGATGGAATTATCCTCTTTCCAATACACTGCATCATCCAGTTTTAGATGAAGGAAATTGACCTCTTTTGGGCGAAGGATTCGACCCATACAACAATCACTATCAATATAGTGATGTGTGAAGCAAACAATGCAAAATAATGTTGTATTTATCATTCCAGTGATTTAAGCGATGGTGATAATGCCCGCCACATATCAAGATCAAGTGGTAGAGTGAATGAAATTGTTCAACTTGGTTGCAGGCAAGAGTGAGTGTAGTCTACTTTGCAAAATCCCTTGCTTATTTCTTTGAGATTGTGAGGTCCATCTAGTGTTTTAGGTTTCTAATGAAGATGTGTTGATGATTGTGGTGTCGGTAGTGAATTGGTTATAGTAAGTCTTGCCTCTGTCCTTTATGGTGTCCATCCATTGTTAGTTTTCCTGTGGTTCTGGATGGTGTTGGTCTTGCCTTGCTAGCCCATTGCTTCTTATGCATTTGTCATACTGAGGTATTCATGGTTGTAGGTAGTGCTGGTCTTCTCTAAATATCTAATATCCTAGCATAAATGGTGCAACCGACAAAGGAGAATATGAGTTACCATATCTCACTTTCCTTTCCGTTTGAAGTCAGCTGTCTATGGATCTCCAACTAGATTTGCAAGGAGATATCAAACAAGAAGCACCTCTGCCATTGTCTTCTTTTGTTTTTTGTTTCATGCAATCATTGAATTTCTATTACACATACTATGTAAACATAACACAACAAAGAATTAATATTTTGTTATTAATATAGATTGTAGGTCATGGATTGATTCTAGTTCTAGTTCAAATGCAATAGGAGAGCTTACTCTACTTACCTCTATACCTCTGCCCATGTTGGATTTACCTTTGTCTTTGGTGCTTGCTCCTATTCCTCTTGCTCCCACCCAGCCATCAATAAACTTCAATGGAACTTAACTATTCATTCCAGTCACGGTCTTATCTTAATATTCTCACAACTACATACCCTAACGCTCTTGGAGGTCATGGTCTAGGCGACCAAAGTAAAGTAGTAGTCTAAACAAAAAGAATATACAGGGTAACTTGCCGACATGTTCCATCTACAAGTCCAAAAATTGCGAGGTTGTTACATAAAATTTTGATTTTGATTGTCATTTCTACAAATTCAATTATTGATTCTAAAACAAGTAATCATAAAAATTGCACCTGGAATCTACGCCAAGGATACGGCTGGCTCCATTAGCATAACTCCTTGCCAGACAAAATATTTTCAAAGACCTGGCCTGTTGATTTTTTAAATCCCAACAAATCTTCAAATCACCCACGCACCCAACAAATTTAAATTTGATGGAAAGAGGTGCCGACAGAGTTGCAAGGTTGCAGGAACATGAGGATAAACAAGCCAGGTTCGTCATTGGAACTTAAATGTGCGCTCCCTAACCTGCAACCTTCCCTTGTTTCAATGGCTCGGGCTCTTGGTTTACGCCATGGATTTCCAGTGATATGTCTATTTATCTCCACTCGATCTCTACACCATTTCCATTTTTGCAGTGAAATTTCTCTTACACATAGCCTTAAGTGATTGATTGGCACTAAAAACCAATTTCCAAATCACTAAAACATCAAAATAATTGTTAGTTTTATTACGATCCCCACAGGCATCACGTTCGTTAACCATTGGATTTTGTGCAATGGGTGACGCTACATTCTACACCACATATATACACAATGTACCAAGTGGGACAATTTAAATTGGTCATGTTGAATTGGTAACTTTACGCAATGTAAAAATGGGCCAACTTAAATTGGTCATGTTCAATGGTAAATTTTTATTATGATATAGACTATGAAAATTTCATGTTTTTTTGGGTGAATTAATAGTTCCAGGGCTTAGAGTTTTTATTTTTTACAGGTTTGTGTTGTCCTAATTATGAATGTTTTCTAGATTTTTGGTGATCTATGATTGTTGGTGTCTAGGGTTTAGGTTAGCGTTTAGGGCATTGATTTCTTTACTAGACTTTTGTGAAGCACTACCTCTAAGCTTCACGATCTTAGGTTATATCTATGATTGCTTGAGAATCTCTAATTCTAGGGTTTGGGATTTAAATTATTTTCTTAAACTCTAGGTGAATTTCTAGTTTCACTGATAGAAGCGAGGTGCCCTACTAGCCGGGACCCGTTGACGTGCAACTAACTCTCCGTTGGTTCGATATCTACTTCAATAGTGCCTCAATAAATTACCTTCACGAATGGGGCAGCTTAGAAGGAAGAGAAATTTCATGGGTTTAATAACTGCATGGTTGCTCCTCTTGTCTCGCCCTGATTGCTCCGTTCTGAATTTCTATACTCCACTCGGTTCCGATCCTCGTCCTGCCTATCATTATCAATTTTTCGGTTTCTCGCCAAGGATGGGATTATGTATTAGTAAGTGTTATCCCATCTTATAATGTTAATAAGAGTCATAAGTAACATAGATTAGTATGACCAATAGAACTGGATAGCTCGTATTGAACACTGTTAGTCTACACAGGGGATGCTTTTAATTGCCTCCATGTTTCCTTTTATGACTTCTTTGAACCAATGCCTTCTTGTCTGTCTTTGAACCCATCACTGTCTTTGAAATTATCACGTGGAAACTAGATCTAAATAAGACTCTTACTGTTAACCTATAAATAAATGTCTTACTGGTGCATATTTGGTTTCGAGGTCAAAACTACCTTGCGTAAGCTTTGACTAATTGAAGAGAGTTAATATGTCTTGGAACATTGACCTCTTGTTCATTAAGGTACTGTTACTCCCATACTAAAGCATCTGATAGCTGGCCTGCTAGAACATTCTATTGTCTATAGATGTAGAGAAAGAATATCTCCAATACCAAAGCATCCTTAGATAGCTGGCATGCTAGAACATTCTATTGTTTATATATATAGACAAATAATATTTCCAATACCCAAGCATCCTTAGATAAATGGTTTACTAGAACATACATTGTATTGTCTATAGATACAGACAAACAATATCTCCAATACCAAAGCATCCTTAGATAGTTGGCTTACTAGAACATACAGTGTATTGTCTATAGATACAGACAAAGAATATCTCCAATACCAAAGAATCCTTAGATAGCTGGCCTGCTAGAACATTCTATTGTCTATAGATATATACAAAGATTATCTCCAATATCAAATCATCCTTAGATAAATGGCTTACTCTAGCATACATTGGATTGTCTATAGATACATACAAAGAATATCTCCAATACCAAAGCATCCTGAGATAGATGGCTTACTAGAACATTGTATTGTCTAGATATACAAACAAATAATATGGCTTTAAAAGACTTTTTGATAAGAATTGATTCATAAGAGGTTCAAGCAACAAGTTGTTTAGCATACATTTTTTATTTGCCTAATCCGTTGTCAACTTTGAATCTCTCAACACTTGAGAAGAACTTTAACACTTTTATTTACAACAAATCTTGAGTAAAATCCACACATCATATAATTATTAGTGACCAAGCCAACAACCTATATAATTATTAGTGACCAAGCCACTAGAAGATCAACATCCATCATGGGTTGCTCCCATAGATAATTTATTGGCTCAAAAGTTAAATGTGATTCTTAGAAATAGATTATACCATAATCAAGAATTTATGATTGCAAGTAGGAGGAAAAGACAAATTATATTAACACTTTTTTTGTTAATTTTTTTAAAAATATTTTTAAATAAAAGATATAGACAATGACTACTTGTTCCTCTTCAAATATAAGCTTTCTGAGGGATTTCCCCAAAGCTCGGGATATAGTAGTGAGGTAGCAGTCTTATGGGCAGAGCCATGAGTTAACAACCCTATGGAAACACCAAATGGCTCAATGAAAAGTTGAAATTAAATATCTATCTATAAGGTATCACCTCACCAACAACACTCGTGAAATACCCGGAGCCTACTTGCCTGGGGAGGGAATAGACAAGAAAATATTAACGCTAGGGGCCCTTGGCTCCATCATCCATCTCCTTAAAGTGTGGTTGTTCATCCATCTAGAGTCCCTCCTCTCATACCAACTATTGACTGACTGATTGTCGCCTAAGCCTCACAAATATCTAGCGAGCGGACTATTGACCATACTTCCAATCTCACATAGATTTTCTAAGAGTCAAAGCTGAAAGTGTCAAGAAGAAGTAGCAGTGCTAGTGAAAGTGTTATACTTCTATACATTGGCAACGCTTTTTAACTTGCAACTTCTCTAGGATTCTCGATCTTTATCGACTTAATTGATTTGCTTCCTACTGAATTAAATTCATGTATGCCATAGGAGAAAAAAAATGATTTACCTATGATCAAACCATGTTGGAGTCGAGTGTGGAGCTTAGGGATTCGGTACAAGAAGCACCACAATGTTGTAAATATTCGATTTCCTCACACTTTTTATGGGTCTCCTACCCTGTGTTGCATTAATACCTCTAATATTCTTTATCGATATAGTATCTTCTAGTATCTTTCTTTATGGACATTTGATGGAGTGAAAGGAATGCTGGACTCAGTTGTGGAGCTTAGAGATTCAGTACGAGAAGCATTGCAATGAAGTAAGTACTCAATTTCCTCACTTTTTATGGGTCTACTACGTCGTGTTGCGTTAATACCTCTGATCGTCTTTATCGATATAGTATCTTTTAGTGTCTTCCTTTATGGACATTTGATGGAGTAAACAAAATGACTTTATTGGGTCGACATATCAGGTTAACAGTACTGGCAGATTGGCAGTCCTTAAATTCGTTTTATTGTTCAATCTATTTTGAATTTGAAATATTTTTCTAGCTCAAGTATTAATTAGTTATATTAAGAATAATTGGGATATTCAATCTAGATAGAATTATTCAGTATTCGAACTGACTTGAGATTTTTCTCTGGGATTTTAGTCTTTAGCTTCAGAGATTTATATACTTAGCTTATTTCTTTACATGTTCTGTTTGTGTTCATGTATCAGCTATGCAGGAATGGGAAATAACACAAGCATCATGATCACAGTTTGATTGAGCATAACTAGAGAACTCAAATTATGCCTGGTCCCAAGAATTAGAACAATAATACAATCAGAGCTTCAAAAAAGGAGAAGAATGACCCTCTTATAAGGAAGATAAGACTGATATGCAGTGACCCAGATGCCACAGACCTCTCAAGCGACGATGAATTAAAACATCTATCTCAGAGGAGATTGGTTCGCAAGATACACCTGCACAAAAATTCAGTGCAAACCGAAGTCCAGATATAAACTGAAGAGGATCATATCATATTCAGTGCAACATATTCTGTTGTATCATAAGTCCTAATCCATATCCTAAATCCGCTGGAGGGATCTCTGATCTCTGCAATCCATTTCCCCCCTCTTCTTCATCTCACTCAGTGGTATTTCCACTTCAATGCATACTCTACATTGGAGGTTGTATCAAATAAGATTGCATTTTCCTTGATAGAGATACGAAATTATCACATAGTTTCCAGCATTTACCAACACCATTTTTCAACACATCCATGCCCCAACCCAACAAAGACTACACTGTCATGTAACACTTGTTTTATTGGAAATCATGGAATAAAAACTCATTATTGTGATTTTTGAAAATACCCTTCATTTAACCATGCCATGATTGCTTCGACTCATAAAGAAATTTCATGTATTGTAAATGCATATTCAAACCTGTATAGACTAGAGTGTAAGTTGTTTTCCCATTTGGAGAAAACGTGTGAGTTGTTGTTTTTCATTTTAAAGTGATTATTTTATGAAATGTAATTATTTATGTAAGATGTTTTAGTTTAGTTAGGTATTTATCTCATGTATATGTCTAAGCTACACATGAGTGATATATTTAGTTTATTGAGGGGCTCATTTATTCTTGGGTTATAACTATTGTTAAATAATTGGATTCCAAACTTAATTCAAATCATTTTTACTGAAAATATTATCAAGTTTTCCTTAAAATTATATGTTTTAATGGAATATATATATATATATATATATAGATGGAGAAACATGTTGTAAATACAACATGGAAGCACAAAGTATAGAGTAACATCAATATGTGTGAAATTAAAATATGTAATTTAACAAAATAATAATAATAATTTAAATATAGATAAAATTAACTATTCAAAACCAATAAATGTTGAATAACTTTATTAATACTTTCAACTAAATACATGCTTTGTTAGAGGATACTATCAAACATATTAATAATTTTCATAAAGGTTGAATGAAATGCATCATTAAATTATTAAAAGAAATAAACATAAAAGTTAAGAAAATTCATGTAAGGTTGAAAAAAATAAAACAAATAATTCTAAACATATTACAATATCAATGTAATACGTTAGTTATAACAAATATATTACAATGTCAATGTAATATGTTATAACATATTACATTGTAATATGCTTGTTATAATATATGACATTGTCATATGTTATAACATAGAGGTTACTATCAAACATATTAATAATTTTTATAAAGGTTGAATGAAATGCATCATTAAATTATTAAAAAAAATATATAAAAGTTAAGGAATTCATGTTGAAATAAAGAAACCAAATAATTATAAACATATTACAATTTCAATGTAATATGTTATAACATATAACATTGTAATATGTTAGTTATAACAAACCTATTACAATGTCAATGTAATATTTTATAACATATTACATTGTAATATGCTTGTTATAACATATTACATTGTAATATGCTTGTTATAACATATGACATTGTCATATGTTATGACATATGACATTGTAATATGTTATAACATATGACATTGTGATATGGTATAACATATGACAATGTCATATGTTATGATAATGTCATATGTTATAACATATGAGAATGTCATAACATATGACATTGTATCATAGCATATGACATTGGCATATGTTATACCATATTACATTGTCATATGTTATGACAATGTCATATAACATATGACATTGTGATATGGTATAACATATGCCAATGTCATATGTTATAACAAGCATATTACAATGTAATATGTTATAACAAGCATATGTTATATGTTATAATGTCATATGTTATGATAATATTATATGTTATAACATATGACAATGTCATATGTTATGACATTCTCATATGTTATAACATATGACATTATCATAACATATGACATTGTCATATGTTATAACATATCACAATGTCATATGTTATAACATATGACATTGTGAAATGGTATAACATATGACAATGTCATATGTTATAATTATAACATATGACATTGTAATATGGTATAATTATAACATATGACATTGTAATATGTTATAACATATCNAACATATGACAATGTCATATGTTATAATTATAACATATGACATTGTAATATGGTATAATTATAACATATGACATTGTTATATGTTATAACACATCACAATGTCATATGTTATGACAATGTCATTGTAACATGTTATGACATTGTGATATGTTATAGCATATCACAATGCCATATGTTATAACATATCAACATTGTTATAACATATGACATTGTGATATGTTATAACATATGACAATATGGTATAATTATAACATATGACATTGTCATAACATATGACATTGTGATATGTTATAACATATCACAATGTCATATGTTATGACAATGTCATTGTAATATGTTATAACATATGACATTGTAACATGTAATGTAATATGTTATAACATTAACATATTACAATGTCATATGTTATAACATATGACATTGTGATATGTTATAACATATTACAATGTCTTAACATTTGACATTGTAATATGTTATAACATATTACATTGCATATTACAATGTAATATGTTATAACATATGACATTGTCGTATGTTATGACATTGTCATATGTTATAACATATAACAATGTCATAACATGTTACAATGTAATATGTTATAACATATCACAATGTCATAACATATGACACATAATACAATGTGATGTGTTATAACATATCACAATGTCATATGTTGACAATGTGATATGTTATAACAATGTGATATGTTATAACATATGACATTGTGATATGTTATAAAATATTACAATGTAATATGTTATAACATATGACAATGTCATATGTTATAACATATTACATTGTAATATGTTATAACATATTACATTGTAATATGTTATATATGTCATATGTAATATGACATTGTCATATGTTATAATATATGACATTGTCATATGTTATAACATATCAAAAAGCGAAGGTCGAGCTGTAATGGCTCGGATAGGGTTACGTGACCCGCACCGAAAGGTGGCTGACTTGGTGAAAGCAGTGTAAGCGACTTTGACCGAGGGGTTGGGTCGGTAATATATGACATTGTCATATGTTATAACATATGACATTGTCTTATTATAGGTAATTTTTATGAACATTGTTAATGTTTTACATATGTTTCTTTGTTTGTTTTTATTTTTTATTTAAAGTTTTAAAATATATATATACTTTTTAAATTAGATGTTATATTTTAATATATTTTTTTCATTATATAATTATTAAATAATATTTTATGCACGTTTTGTTTTTATTTATTTTTACATAATAGATATTGATAAAACCATGTGGACATTTTTTCCATGGAGACAATATTTTTCTAGTTTTCATTGTCTACATTGATATGATTTAGACTATTATCTAAATATTGATCATATGTCCTTTTACAAAACCCATTTTCTTTCCTTTTTAGATGCAATCAATTTTCAACAAAAGAATTTGGATTTTTTGTTTCCATATGGAATAATGAAGAAATATACTTTAATAGTGCATACCTCAATGAAGTAGGCTACACTTATCATTTATGAATACCATTTTTGAACTCGCAATACACAATTGAGTGCACAATTGGATCCATGATTATGTTGTTTTTACTTTTTGAAAGTTCATGTGCCATTGATAAAAAAATATGTGATGTAGCCAATAAACTGTGATTCATTCACGAGATCTAAAAAAGATGCAAACACATGAGAATGAAAAATAAATCTCTTTTATTCATTCTCCATCCTAACTATTACAATGGAAGTTCAACCCCTTATAACTGTTATCTAAGATTTTCGAAAACCGCTAATTTTAGAAAAATAACTAATTTTAGAAAAACAATTAATTTTAGAAAATTCTCACATGACTCTAAAACTGACCAATAACTAAAAAGTAACTAGAACGACACTATTTGTCAACTCACATTTATGATTAGGTGTATAAATTAAGAGATAATTGATAATTACTAATTTAAAATTCTTGAAAAAACACTAAAACCCCAATTTGAGTCCTTATATGAAGGAATTTGGCCCCGAAAAAGTGTCAAAACAATGTTTGATTTAAAGCATCAGATTAACACGACAGTGAAATCTTTGAGACACAAATCCCTATAAAAGTTTAGCCCAAATGGATAACTGATTCACAATTTATGACCCTCGGAAATCTCTGTATCAATATGAGGGCGCTCGCACAAAGTTTGACAAAAACGTGGCAATGGGGTGAGCAAGAATGCACTCACGTAGGAACATGTGCACATTCTCAAGAACATGCATGCATTCATGATGTGTCAGGTTCAAAAAACCCTGAAATACAACCTATGATGCCACATAAGTTACTCTGCAAAAAATTCAATTCACTCAATGACCTCTTAAACGTGCCACGTGGTTGGTGGAATGGATTTAAAAAAGGGTCACAGGTGTCACAGGTGTTACAACCTAAATTTCCACCCTATATGTTAAGGAGGAACTTAACAAAATCTGATAGTTGAAACACTCTCTTCAACTCAAGATTTAATCAATTTTTTAGGATAGTCGTTGGTCATACATTGACAACCCGTGACTAGTCTCTAGTCACATATATGACAACAATGACTAGTCACTAGTCAACAATGTGAAACCCATGACACCCTTTGTAACATTCTAGATTCACGGAGTTTCAAAGAGATAAGTGATGGATGAGTTGGTTATTTGTGGCACGAGCCTTGGAAATCACAACATTCGAATCTCTATAGGTTTCTAGAAGATTTATAAGCTCTCCCAAGCATCTTTCAAGAGTATATATA
>SNQJ01S0104930.1:741-30198 GCA_010110895.2 Picea sitchensis
TATTTGGAGATTTTATATCTGGAGTGTGTGGAATTTTTTATTTGGAGATAATAATAGGAAGCTAGAAAACACTAAAATTTGTCAAGTTGAAACTAAAACCAAAGCAACAAACTCATTGAACACATAAAATAATATAAAAGATCATACCTTTTTCTATTTTAATTCACAAGAGCATGCATGTTATTAAAGCAAGTGCACACTATTTTCACATAAAATAATGACCATGTAAAATTCTCTCACTCTAACATGTTTCAAAAGAAAACCTTTAGCATTGAAACCTTCTTTTAAGTGAATAATACCTATTTTCCTCATTTGGCCATAGTCAAGGCCCCTAGACCCAACCCCTTTGCGCAAAACCACCTAATGGCACATATGATACCACTCGGAGGTGAATGAACCCACATAGAAGGCATGTGTCATGGTTGGAGGCCTTTTTCATCATGCTTGAGGCCCTTGTTTTCCTATTTTACCATGGTTTAGGGTCTCGGGCCCATCATTACTGCCTAAAACAAATCAATAAAGACCATATCTTACTTAAAGGTGAAAGATCCCATAGACACGTCCCATGTGGTGTTCGAGTGCAAATTTTACAATGTTTGAGCCTAAGAAGCTTTGTTAAATTCTTAAGGCCTTTGGTATCTTTCTCTAATCATTTTCAAGACCCAAATACCCATCAATACTAATTAAAAAATCATAATTTCCCTTGGTAAACCACGCATAGTCAAAATATCCCCAAAAGAGGCCAAGTTTTGTGGGTTGTAGGTGTTCTTCATGGTGATTGATCCCAAGAATCTTTACTTAGGGTACGCAGTCCTTGTCTTCCTCCACTAACCTTTTTTAGACATCAATACCTATTATTCACTCACAACCAACCTAATCATAGTGTCCATATTCCACTTAGAGGTGATTTATACCATACAAAAGTCATATATGGTGGTTAGAGGACTCATCCATGACACCTGAGCTTGAGAAGCAAGGTTTATTGTTGGAGACTCATTTTTTCCTCCCTCAACAATTTTCAAGGAATCAAGACCCATTTATTATTCCCAAGACTTCATAATGGTATCGATATTCAACAAAAAAGGCTCCTTAGAGAGGGGTCATGTCATGGTTTATAGTAGTTGTTCATGGTGCTTGAGCTCAAGACGGTTCAATGAGGGAACAAGGCCATTGTTTCCCTCCTAATCATGTTTATGCCTTGACACCCTTTTCCATTATAAAAAACCTATTCATGGCACCTATATCCCACTCATAGGCCAAATACCCCCTACAAATTTCATGTATGTTGGTTCAAGGACTTTTTAAATGATCTTGAATGTAAGAACCTTCAAAAATATCCTAAGACACTTGTTTCCATTATTTAATGATGGAAAAGGCCATGTGACCCATCATATGCCTTGAAACCTTTTTTCATTATAAAAACCTAGCCTCTATGCACCTATATCCCATTCATAGCCAAATACCCCTACAAATTTCCTCTGTGTGTTGGTTCAAGGACTTTTTAAATGATCTTGAATGCAAGAACCTTCAAAAATATCCTAAGACACTTATTTCCATTATTTAATGATGTCAAAGGCCAAGTGAACGATCAATGGTCCATGAAACATTATAATGGCTTCCATATCCAACTTTAATGCCAAATCAATCTGAGAATACTGTTTTTGGACAAACTTTTTTTTCCTCCCTTGACATTTTTTATACCTTGAAAACCATTCTTGGTTTTTAATACCTAGCTTCAATATGCCTCGTTGAGGCCTCAACAACCCCCCAAGTCCACTTTCAGCTTGTGCCCTCCTAATTTTTTTTTGTAAATCAAATATTTTGATTGATTCTTCCATTAACCATGATCTCTTGATTTTTAATCATTGAGTGTCTTTTGTTTGAATGGAAGATTCTTGCTCAACTGTTGGTTGTTTTCTTCCACCTCATGTTGCAGTCATTATTTAATATGGTGTTAGTCTTCTCAAGTGTGTTTGTGTCACAATGTGGTTCTTTCTACATGTGTCACATTTTCATGTGTTTTCGTGCCTCTTGGTTCTTTAATCCAACTCACCCAAAAGTGCCACATATCTTCACCTGGATTGATTGTAGCATCCGCAAGGCATAAGCTAACTATGAAATGTTTTTTAGAAAGAATTGTCACTTCCACCAATTACTCAGTACCAAGTTCTCTAGATGTCAGTTGGATATTTTCACAAGATAAAATTTCTTAATATTTGATGGATAACCCAAGTTTTAGATGCCATCTTGAAATTTTGTATAGCCCAAGATTCTATTAAACAATTATTTCATGCACAATTGTGGGTATTAGTCAAAGTTATTCAATCATGGACCTAAGAACCATTATTGGTGTGGGCCAAAGACACATTCTTGTTTAGGTTTAGTCAGGGTTTAATCATGGTACTCATATCCCTTTATTAGGTAAGAGATACCCTATAGAGGTCACATGTGGTGGTTTAAGACTTTGTTCTTCGTTTTATTGTTATGGAGAAATTCCCCTATAGATATGGGTTAAGGCCACAACATAGCAAGGACCTTTAAAGAGTAAACTCAATCCTGTAATAGCAATCAAACGATATTGCAACTAATTTTATTAATTAACTACTAGGAGTAAGGAAGAAAAAAAAAATACCAAGTTCCCTACGTTCGATGATGATCACATGGTTGAAAACCTTTCACTTCAATGCTCCTTCCAAACTATCCCTTTGATCACCTACAAAAAAATCAAGTTGACAACTACAAAGTGGGTAGTTATATGATAACTAACTCTCATAAAAATGATTGAAAGTAAAGAAATTGTATCAATTAGTGTTTTAAGAATTTGAATGCTCAAACATAAACATCATGCATTAAAACACAAATAATTGATGGGAAAGAGGTCTCTTTATTAATTAAAAACAAGAAAAAGGTAGTTACCACCTATATCTATTGTGACAATTCTATGAAACTCGACTTCAAGTCCCTTCACCCAGGCCACTAACCATAGATAGTACCCTAACTCCAATGCTTGTGCAAGTCCAAAGAAGATGAAAGGATTCTTCTTGACCAAATATAAAGGGAAAGGAATGTTGGAAACAACAGTTTCCAAGTCTAAGGGAATATATAAACAACAAGGGATCAAGGGCTTGCATACGAGGCAAGAAAATTCCAACATTTTGTTGCTTCAAGTACGATTTTTTCTCCTCTATCCTTAGGCTCATTTTATACCCTCCCCAAGTGGTTGGAGTGGTTAAAAACAATTGTGTACGGGAAATAGGAGGCCCAAAATCGAGAAACTCATGAACCTCTCCCAAAAAATATGAAAAAGATTTGTTTCTTTTTATCCAAATAAGGTATGCACCTCAGAATGGAGTAACACACGTATGTACATGCATTTTATATCTTTTAGGGTGTGTATATGTCAAAAACTTGTGCTTTTTGATTAATCCAAAGGAGGAAAAGGAAATTAATGTTTGCAAGAGGGAAAGGAAGAAAATCATGCCATCAATGCATATGTGGTGGAAATATATGCTATAGAGATGCCCCTAATGTGTGAGGTCAAAGATCAACTGGTGGCCAAAATACATTAAAAAATCTTAGGAGGTAAGGATGCAAAGGTCAGTGAAATTTTCCAAAATCCAGTCCAATAATAAAACCTACAAAAAAAAAGAGAGTAAGAGTACTCTCTTCCTAAGGTGGGAATACCCATGCTCGAGAGGACAAAAGCATTGGCCACCAAATCAAGTATACCGGCACTCCATGAAATATGTATATAGAGAAGTAGTGATCATGGCCATGAAAATCAATACAAAATGGATCATTGTCAAAGAGATCATAGCCACAAAGGAGATACATAGTTGATCCATGTCAAGGATCATAACCACAAAGGATATACACAATGGATCTATGTCTCCGAATCGAGGATGATATATGTAAAAATAGTTGAACAAACTGATCCCCCACAAGTACCAATCCCATGGGGTGGAAGTTGTACTATCCAATGCAACTTGGGCAACAATATAAAAGAGGTAACACTACTACCAACCTGAGGTATTCAAAACAAACCACCGATGGTGCAATTCTAGACTATGAGAATAGATGTGTTGAATTTGAACACAATGATACACCATTTGATTACTAGTCATTACGTATACCATTAACAAACATGACAATATCCACCAATCATGATAATAGGTGTCAAGGCACTTAGCATTATTCCTAGCAAGTGAAAATAATAAATGAACCGACACAAACACTTGTAGAATATATCAACTGTAACATTGATGTATTCCCACTGCCAATAGTGATGAACTTGTCTCTAATGACTACAACTCCTTACTCAGATTAAAAAATATAGGATCCCTATCCTATAGAAAAGATGTGTCAAGTCGCATAGGAAGAGATCCAATGGAAGGAGGGAATTAGAGAATCCCCCCGTGATCCAACATGAGGAACAATAAAAGGCCAAATATGTTGGAAGACATCAAATGAAATATTGAAAGGACCCACAACCAAGTACATATCTCATGTGAACTAAATGGAATAGCTCACAAAAGTGACCCTTTGAATAACGACCAATAATAAAAATCATTGATAGAGGTGAGGAAACCACCAATGGGGTCAAACGGAAACCAAGGTACCACATGAACTTTGTGTGAATAATGTTCTTATCATTGAACACAAAGAAAACCACTTAGTCAATGACCAATGATGAAGTGTCATATGTTGAGAATAAGGTCACCTATAAATGATGTAAATAGGGACAAGGTACAACTTTAGGTCAAACTCTCAGAGAAATGCGTCATAGTCGATAAGAGTTGACTCACCAGTAGGAAGTCAATGGTAACCTTCCATACCAGTAATGAGTGTAGGAATAAAGATGTTTCGATTTTGAGAAAGCATTGACATATGGGAAGGCTTACATGCCAAGTCAAGAATTATGAGGAATAGTTGGCATAGGCTAAAACTTCCCTTGAACAAAAATCACTACACAACAAGTGACTTAGGTAGCATGGACTTAAAGATGAACAATGCCATAAGTTTGTGACACAAGAGGCATCAATAGACTCTCCATAGTGATTGGAAGAATAACTAGTGAGAGGAGTAAAGTTGTGTGTAACTTGTTAAGTTTCTTAAAGCCATAATAAACCCAAACCATTGGGACATAGATTCAAAATTTTGTTAATTGCTACCAAGAGAGACTTAATTGCTACCAAAATAGTCAAGAGAATATTCTTTTCCATCCTCGCTTTTTGTTATTTGATTTTTCCTTTTTCGTATTAAAATTCTTGAAAATGAATAAAAATAATGTTATCATAGAGTGGAGGAAACAGATGTCCTAGGAAAGAAAACTAGTTCCGAGCATAAGAAGCATACACATATTCTCAATGCAAGGAAACACATGTAGGATATGGACACTGAGGGAATAAGCCCATGGATACAGTTGTCAAATAGAAAAGTAAAACATTGCAAGGCTAGCAATTGATGAAAATTCATAAGAAAGAGGCTAATAAATAACAAGATGAAGCAAGCATTAGGCCTAAAAGCACTAGTGGGAAATATGCAATGTAGTTACAACATAACAAAAAAGTATGGGATCCCTTTGGCACACAGCCAAAAATAATATTGATAAGAATATGAGGTTTCAATTCAATGTCATGGTGAAACTAAAGAGGACTCTTGAGCCTATGAATATACTTTAGCATGGGAACCAAAAAGAAAAGTAAGGTGTTGTCTAGGATACCCATGAGCACTAGGCTCTACCACAAACAAAATGACACTTATATTCAGTGGGAAAAATATTGTGTCACAAATGAGTGAGATCGACCTTGAGGCAGATGTATAATCCTCAATGAATATGAAATATACAAGGTGGAAAGTGTCCCACCCTATATGTCAGTGACCAAAAACATTACCTGTTGAAGAGTAAAAAATGGACTAAAAGACTTAAAACACCCTCTTCATTGTTTAATGAGCACAAAAGATACATAAAATTGTGTTTGATAGTGTCTTTTCATTTAGTTTTAACAATCCCAAAAAAAGAGTGAAAAGTATACTCATGAGGTGTCTTTTTGTGTCTTTTTACGAGTCCAAAAAAGAGGTAAAAAAGTTTAACATCTAAAAGGTGTATTTTTCATGGTTTGGTTGAGCCTGAAAAGAGTTAAAAGTGAGTTCAACCATGTGTCTTTTTCATGGTTTAATGAGTATGAAAAATGAATTAAAAAATTTTTCATCAGTTCCTTTTCATGGTTTATTGAGCACAAAAAGGGTAAAAGTTAGATTGTCTGGAGAGAATTAGTGAGTTAATAGAATGCTTATATATTCCAAGTGCATGGAGCTGAGCTAAGAAACATGAATGTAAACGAGTACTGGAAAGTGAGTTCCACTCTTAGTAGTGGTTCTCTCCATAGGTAGGTGGTTGAAAAATGGAGGCCAAATAATGCAAGAGGCGAATGGTCAAGCAAGTTACAAAAACAGAAGTAAGCGTGATCAAGGCAAACACCAACACAACAACAAGCAATAGGACACATGCAATGAATGCATAGGCGATTGTAAATTAACACAAAATTATGGGAACCCCCTCAATATATAGCCAGAATATAGATTAAGAGAGAAGAATGAGGCTCAATGTCAAGTCATGGTGGGTCTACAGAAGGGCTCCCAGCTCACAAGAAATTGCAGCATGGGTACCAAATGCAAATCAAGGAGATAACTAGGCCACCTGTGGAGGGTAGGAACTAACATACAAGTTATGATGTGAAAAAACAAATGGATAATGTCATAACCTGATGAGATCGAACCCAAGGCATTATATTTGTAGAATGGATGGTTAATATTGCAAAAGATGGATGTAGGGAAAAACCTACATTAGGGGAAATTTGGTTGAAAATGATCCTACCAACCCTAATACAAATTCCATGTCATCATGTATTAGGCAATCAAAATATTCTAAAGTTTAAAAGAAGTGCATGTCCAAAACAATTTTTATTATATAATTTGGAGATAGTAACAATTTTTTAATAATGTATTGTGTATACTCTACACATAATCTCGACCGCCCAAAATTCAAAATTGTGTTGGTTATCGAGCATCAAATTAATGTGATATCCCATTATACAATAATTATAATAAAGGAAGGAAATAGTGTATTGAATAAATATTAATGCATTCACACGCTTCACATTACCAACATTCTTTGGCACATTTTTGTGTTACGACTTTGCTTGGACACCTTCGGGTTTTTTAGAGAAGTTCATATTTTCCAATTCGTACACGAGGTCCCCCTGGACTTCTTTCTAATTTATCTGGATTAAACCAAACCAATCATCCACTACTCCTCTCAAGTTTGGATTCTTTGGTGTTATGTTGTTGAGTCAACTCTATCAAATGCAATGGTTCTGAAGCTGGAATGAGTCATATTTAGATTGTTTTCACTTTAGATGAGGTCAGCTAGGACGGAAGTAAAATCCCTATATGTGCTTATTCATAGGTTTAGAGGTTGCAGAAAAGTGCACTAAAGGAACATAATTTACCAACTAGAAATCCACACTTTGTTGCTGAGCTGAGGAATATTCACTGTCACTACCATACATGCCGAGGGTTACTACAATCCTTGTAGATGTCGCTTGAGGGTTTGGTGGGGTTGTTCTAGCTTTGAAAGGAGGTTTTTAGGTGTCATTACATCCCTAGAAACCCTTGCGAGGAGGGTTGCACATTGCAATTTCTTCAGAGAAGGGTTGAATCTTAGAATTGTCGTATGATAATGCACCAAGGACAAAGGGGAGTCATAAGGAAAATCGGTGGCACTCGAGGACCTGAGTTTTTCCAAAGTAGTCCTTTTGGGCCGGTGTTCATTTTTTATTATTGTGGTAGATACTAGGGTTTACTATGGTGTATTTCTGTTACAAATTGCTTCTATAATAACAAACAAATTATGGGTAATTGGATTATGTGACAACAACCCTAAGGAGGATTTATTGTTGGTTTAATACTGCTACCGTCGGTACTAAACATTGATGGTTTGAATAATCAAGCAGTTACTATATGTTATAGTATAATGCACTCATTAATTATCAATCCAGGATTCATAGTCAACAAAGTTACAAGACACTAGTAAGAAAGGTAATTCTAATGTCATGAGTATATAACTATTCTATATACGGGAAATAAGACAAAATTAGCAACCAAAACACAATTTGGCTTGTTCATAGAGAGGTTATATACTCCATTATGGCACATGGAAATATGAGATGGAGTTCATTTGACAGATCAACTCTGCTATCCGACCCAAAAAACTAACTATGCAATCACACTTCTAAAGGGAAATCACACATCAATCATCAAGACATAGCATGGGCAGTTCAATAGTCAATATACTCAGTATGTTGTGGTTCACAATGTGTTGTTGTAAACTTCACTAGTCCTCCTCCAAATATGTCCATCATCACGCCAACATTTATGTCCATGAAACAAAATCAACTTCAAAAAAAAACAAAACATATGCAAAACATAGTAAGTAAAGATCTCCAAACAATCTTATGATCGAAATCATATTCTAAACTATACTGCTATCATCCGAAAGAATTAAGATTCAACTAATCTAAACTCTATACTATTGAAATCAACTACTAACACTAATCTATAAGGATGTCGACCTCTGTTGGGCTAAGGGCCCCTTGCCACTTCAACAGGTCAACAACTCGAGTCTACAATAAGCTTTCCTCCAATCCACACATTCTTGTTACTAAATTTCAAACATAGAATTAAACTATGCTAACAACTCAACTTACATTCATTCATAAATGATCGAGACCTAGAAATAATTGACATCTTTCTATTAAACTTCAACTAAGAATGTATTCTACAATATGTAACGCTTCATTCACATGTTGTGTTATGCTAATCCTCTACTACCTCCACCATCCTTGCCATGATAATTTAAACAGTCTTAGTCGTGAAAAAACAAGGAGGTGAAATCTTCAGCAAATCAGTCAATTGTCAATTGTCAAATTTATATATTTGGTTATATATTTTAAGCTTCATCCTCATGATACGAAGCGGGAAGGAGGGATGAAGCAATAGACAAACAAGTTTATCATAACCTTGCTAGAGCTTTAATGATTCAACAAACATCCAATAATTATCTTCATCATGATCTTGAGCTAAACTTGGTACATTCGGATCTCTATATTGGTACCGGATCACAACATATAGATGGTACCAAATGCATTTGGTACCAGATTCAAACAGTGCACAAATGGTTGGTACCAGATCGCCAGATAGTTCGCTACCGCTGGTGCATCGATCGCGACACAGTGAGATTCTGCATCGATCCGAATGGAAGGCGCGCTTTGAAATCGATTTGGACAAAGGCAATTTGGTGCATAAGTACTGGATGATTGAGTTGGTATAGAAAGGATGGACTCATCTAGATTTCAAAGGTTATACATGGAAATTGAAACATTAGTACATGAAACATTTAGTCTCCTAGCTCAACAAACCACAAAAATGCATGAATTACTTATACTTTACCTTATGACCACCAATGGCTATGGTAGTGTTCTTGTCATTTATCCAAGCTTAGGTAAGACAAAAAGGTATAGATGAGGAGTATAATAGGTAGTGGGATGTCAATTTAGATGCTCAACATTCCCCCATGCCAAAAACCATTGCATGTCCTCATGCAACTGAAACTTAACCCAAAATTTTTCAAAATTTGAGACTCCATTCTTTACTCGTCTGGATCAATGATGTTGATGGCTGAGGCTTCTTCTTCATAGCTCCCTTTTATGACCCTAATGTATTGTAAAATTATTAGTACCTTATTGAGCTTATTACAAGTCTCTTCATGGTCATATTGAAATTGTTGGTTGGTTGCTTTCAATTGCTCGCTTTCCTTTTTGATATACCTGTCCAATAGTTGGTATTCCTTCACTTCTTGTTTGAGTTCATGGTTTTGTTTTTGCAGCTCCCCATATTTTCTTTCATTTGTTCTTTTTGCTAGTTCCTTGTTGACTCCATTGTTTCGGCCGATGGCTCTTCTTCCTCCACTTCCTCATCCCACATAAAGTAATAGCGACTTGTTCCTCATTCAAGCTAGGGATTCCATCCTGGACTGATAGGTATAGGGAAGGGGAGGTAAGATCTATTGATCTTCATGTATGGCGACCACAAATCAGTTTTCGCGTTCTTGTGGTTCTTTACAAAGTGGGTACTGATCGTGGGTGCTCATAGGTCGGGCCTTTTTCTTCTTTTCTATTTGTGGAAATGGTTACAGGGATTGTTCTATAGACTGCTTACTTTTAGTTTTCCGGGTTCTTCCTTTCTTACGCTTTTGTCTTATGATCTTCTCCCAAGTGCCACTGCTGAAGTCTCCTCTACTAATTTTGGTTTTACCTTTTGATTCTCGACTTTTAAAAGTCTTATTGACAATGGAAGAGGGCCTTGCTTTGCTTACTAGCTTTTTTGTTTTGGCTCGTTGTTTTGGATTATGATGGAGTTGCCTTATCTTTCTCACCCTTTTTCTTTTGAGGTTCCTTATCTTCTCTGGAGAAAGATGGGCTTCCTCATGTGTTTGTTTTCTATGGGGAAGGTGTTGAGTGATGAGGATTTTCTAGCTAATCCTTTGCTTCCCGATTTCATGTAAAACTAATATCTTAATAAGACATTGATGGTAAATGCTAGTATTCTTAGTTTTGGATAGGTATTTGACACCTTTTACCATCTTGTTTAGACTCATATATAAAAAATATGGGAAATCATTTTTAGGGCCTCCTTCAAAGTGTAACAAAGCCTAAGATGATATATGAAGGTTACAACATACCGTCCCTGCTGATAAGTGAGGAATCGTTGAAGACTAGCAAGCATCGGATGATACTCTTCCCTGATATAGTTCCTAGGAATCCCCTTTTTCCAACCAGGGTGTTGATGGTCTTCTTTCAAAAATCGTTGGCACATTTCCTTTGTTGATTCCTGTACTCCTTTGAAATACTGGCTCCTCTGTTAGGTAATCCGGTGACCTCCCTTAAAGTTAGTTGATTCATTGATTGTTAGCTACATATTCTATATGCTAATCTTCCATCAGAATCTCTAAATAAATGCGTGAGATAATTTTCTCACGCCAAATGTGGAATTTTCCAAAATGGCATCTATATTTCATAGCATACTTCTCTCACACATTTGGAACTCCTCTATTCTATAACCCAAGACCTATCTATGTCTACTTACAAACCATATTTATAAATTGTGAGAAAAAATTGGGTTGTGGGTGCAAGGATTTAGTCAGCTGATGAGGGTAAGGGCTTGCACCGGAGATCATAGAGAGAGGTAAGCTCGGAACTGGAGAAAGGTTGGCAAGGAAAAATATGGTAATGGTGTCGATAATTCGAATGATGAGTTTAAGTAAATATGATGCAAAGGGAAATTAAGACAATATGAGGCTCATCAGGATGGCTTCGCCACCTGTGATAAGTCATTCTATTTATGCCTATTTAGCTGTGAATGACTGGATGATAAAACATTTAAGTGTTGAAGAATAATTGTTGTTTGGGATAGGTGATTGAACCTCTGAGTGGTGAATTTGATGTTGGATCATGGTTCATGGCACAAGATAAGTTCATGATTTTTTCAAGGATGAAGCACGCTCATGACCCATCATTGTATACGTTTCAGTCTAGTGTTTCCTTTAGATGCATTTTTCCCTCAAACCACTTTCTCGAAAGCACTTATGGATGAGAGGATTGATTAAGGTTAGGCATATGAGTATGAGGGATAGGTGCATGATTTTAACACTAGGGTCATAAGATCCAGTATACATTTTCATACCTATTGTAGTTTTATAAGCAAAGGAAAAATAAATAATACCATGTTACCTTTTGCTTTTACCATTGTATGATTAATAACCATAGCATATGCGAGTGCCTTTGTATTTGAAGCTTGTAGATTTCGTGAGTTAATCTTTTTAGGTCGAGTTTCTTCGAAGCTATTGCATCGGAGATTTAGTGTTACTCTATGAAACTTCTTTTATTCTCGCTTTTATCTCTTTTGTGTCCGGTTCTATTGTGGTTGTAGGTGATCATGTCGGTTTCTCAAGAGATGGGGTCTCCAAAATAGTTCTCAAGGGGCTCTTTGACTCTTCCCCATGCCAAGGATGTTGTATATCTATATGCAAGAAGATTCAACACTCTGTATCATAATGAGAAAAGATGATAAGAGAAAAGAAAACCAAATCAAATTCTAGAAGTACATTTGTCACCTAGCATATGATCACATGCCTAAAAAAAATTTAAATTGCCTTTCTTTTGATGACTTATTAACAAGGGTAGCATTCAACAATGAAAACAAGGAGGTTTTTATATTTTTCCATAAGAAAAGATCCAACCTAACTTGCTTCAGATATTTAATATCATTAGATGTTATAGATAAATTTCACAGTATGAGTAGATTAGACTCTCTAGTTAGGGATCCACTTTTAAGAAGTTTTCCTTCTTAGGTAATGTAGGCTTCAGATGCCTAATTCCAGTAAGGTTGACTTAGGGTGATTCTCAAAATGGACATTTGCTTGTAATAATTATCTTTTTTTAGTAATCTTGAGTTGTATCTCATAAATGTTAACAATGATCTTTTCTTGTAGTGTTCATCTTTTAGATGACAAAGTGGATTTTTCAACGTATTGCCATGAGACATTTCTCAAACAAAACCCACTACTAGCAAGCCTATTCAAGCATCCTATAAGTAGTTGTGATAATTAGTGAGAGGCATCCCTTCCCCATGCAGAATGCCCCATTGCCAACATGCATGTTCAACACCATGATGGTTTGCCTTAGTCATACTACTGCATCTGCACTGGCCAAGAGACCTATTCAAAGTATCCTAGTGGGTTAGTCTCTTAAACCCTTTTTCCATCAGAGGTTTCTTGTCCATAGTCACTTATTTCAGTTTTTATTAAAGAGTGCTTTGAATGGTGACAGGGGAGGCCTGCTTAAAACCTTTTTACAGGTCGGGATGGTATTGGGTTGGAAGGTATATTCTCTTATTTGATGTCTTTAAAGATTTGTCCGAAGGAAAAATAAACTTCTATGTATTGCATATTAAATCCATATGTATAATTTTTGTCCGAGTTTGTCCATAAGAGAATGGACCTAGTGCTACCTTTTAGGGTACCGATAATATCCCTTCCATAAAATATTTCCCTAGTGTGACCATGACGTGAGAGTGTTCATATACTCATATGTTACTCTTAGAAAAGATAATCCAATGAATACAATTGAAGTCTTGTTAGGGTGATAGTTATTTGTAGGCTAATAGGTTTATCCCTTTAATCATGTCAAATACCGATATACAACCTCTAGATTTTGAATTAGATTAAGCATGGTTCTTTAACAATCATAGTAAAGATTATGTCTTCTTTGTCAACCAAAAGAAATTAAAATACTTTTCAGGTAGCAACTAAACCAAAAGAAATTTAAAAATTCTTCCTTTTAGCTAGCAACATAACCAAAAGAAATTAAAAAATTTTCCTTTAGCCAGGGCAACAAATCCAAAAGAAATTAAAGATACTTTTAGGTCAACAACAAACCAAAAGAAATTATTATTACTCATAAGAGCTTCCATTTGATGTTGCATTCATCTCCTTGGTTCCATATTAAGTGGTTGTTTGCATGGCTTCGTACTTTATATTAATTGACATAAGCTTTTGAAATATGTGTAGCATTCATTTGTCAATTAGGTGATGTGTCCCGATAGTACCATATAAGGATTGCATTTATGGTACCTATCAGCACAAGACCATCGTACCGGAGTATTGTTGATGCCACAACCTGATGTTTAGTAAGTTCTGAAGGATCAAAATAAATTATAGAAATCTACTTACAATTTTGTTTTTGTGAAAGTAAAACAAAAGAAGGTAAGAATCCATTGTTACCTTCAAATTATTAACAAAACACAATCCAAACCTATGTACAAAGTTTTTAAAAATAAACCAATCAATCAATGTGGATCAATAGGAAGGTCTTCTTCTTCATCGACACCGTGATATCCTAATTCAGTATATGAGTCAAAATTCATCTTTTGATAGGGTTTGTTATAAATTCTCAACCTATGACCATTCACAAGTAGTGGTGTATGTTGTTCATCAATTGTCTTTATCCCGATTGAACCATTATCATAGACAAGGTCAATTTCCATAGGGTCCCATCCAACAAGTAGTTAACCTACCTTTGAATTTCTTGAATATGCTATCATACAACAGGCCCAATCTCCTTGTTGAAAATTTTTCTTTTGAGATACTCTGTCATGCCATTTTGTTCTCTCAGTTTTGAATGAGGGTGGTTCTTTTGAAGTGATTCCTACTTGATTTCATCCAGCTTATTAAGTTGTAAGAGTCTTTGTTGCTAGGCTTAATCCAAGTTCATCCCAAATTGTACTGCAGTCCTGAATGTTTTGATCTAGAATTCTATGGGGAGTAGTACCTTCTTCCCATACACCAACTAATAGGGTGTATGTCATGTTGTATTCTTCCGTGTGATTCTTTAAGACCATAAGGCTTCTAGTAATCCGTCAGCCTAACCTTATGGTGATGTAGTTGTACTATTTTGGTAAGAATGGACTCAATAACTTTGTTTGGTAGATTCTAATTTGTCCATCTGTCTGCAGGGATGGTAGGGTGTAGATTTGTTGTGTTTAATTTGGTATTGTTTTGTAATAACTTTGACTAGATTAGAGGAAAATTGTGTTCCCTGATCAGTCAAAACTTCTCGAGGTACACCAAATCTAGTAAAGATGTTTCATTAAAAGGAAGTCTACCACTGATTTTTTCACTTGCAGCTGGTAAATCTTTGCTTCAACCCACTTATTCACATAGTCGCTATTACTGCATGTACTTTTCTTTTGATGGTGGTTTGATTGGTCCCACAAAATCTATCGCCCATTTCTCGAAAAGGCTCAATGACTACTGGGCTTGAAGTGGAATTTGGTATTGTGAAAAGAGGGCCACCAATTCAAGCAGCATTCATGACAATTGGATACATAGGTTTTTGCATCTTTGAAAATATGAGGCCAATAATAACCAGATTGCATAACTTTATAAGAGATCCTCTTGTCTGCGAAGTGTCCTCCACAAGGACCACTGGTAGGCCTGGAAGATATCATGAATTTCATCTTCCCTTACATCTCCTCGGATTACCAAATCAGTCCCTGCTTTGTAAGACAATCATCGGTACACATATAGTTTTGCACTTAGCTAAATTATGTTTTTCTCTAGGGGAAAATTTCTTAGGCATCTTCCTTGTCACTAGATAGTTAGCTACATCTTCATACCAAGGAGGGAATGTAGAAATAACAAACAAAATTTCATCAGGAAATTTATCATCTACTAGTGCATTATCTCCCAGATGAACCATTCTAGATAAGAAATCAGCCACAAGATTATCTTTATTAGGTCTATCAATAATGTTGTTATTAAACTCTTGTAATAATAAATCCATCTTGTAACTCTAGGATTTGTTATAGTTTTGTTCATTAAGAATTTGATGGCCGAATGATCGCAGTGTGTAAAAATCTTGATATCTTGTAATATAGTGTTACAAAATTTATCGATAGCATGAATTGGCCAACTAGCAATTATTTTCTGCGGACCGTGATAATTAACTTCGCCAGACATGATTTTACTAACAGCAAATAGCATAAGGCATTTGGATTTTCCATTTGTCCAAGAACTGCCCCAAGAGCTATGTCCGAGGCATCGGTACATATATGAAAAGGAAGGGACCAATCAGTCCTCTTAATACAGAGGTAGTTGACAATTTATGTTTTAGAATATCAAAATATATTTGGCATTCATCATCCCAATTTAATTGGGCTTTTTTAGATAATAATTTGAATAAATGGGCAGCTAGGCTTGTAAAATTCAGAATGAATCTAGCATGCCCTAAAAAGCTGCGAACTTTCTTTTTGTGAGGAAGGTATTATGATTTGTGATAATATGAATCTTTGTTGGATCAACTCTCATTCCTTAACCTGAGATGTGATGTCCCAAAACAAAACCTTCAGTGAGCATCATCTTTAACTTTTCATTACTTAGGGAAAGATTAGTTTCCTTACACCTAACCAAGACTTTTTCTGATTGGTCAAAGCTTCCTGAAGTCTTTTCCATGCACTTTAAATTCATCCATGTAGACTTCAACACAACATTGGTCAAGTCTAGAAAATGGCTAGGATAACCCTTTGAAAAGTGGTTAGCATTAAAAGTCCAAAAGGAAGAACCCCAGGGGTTATTAGGTTCTCAAGGCAGGAAAGTGGTTTTTTCCTGGTCTTTGGGTGCTATTTGCATTTGGTTATAACCATTAAACCCATCCAAGAACTAAAAATACTTCTTTCCAGACAAGGTATCCAACACATGAACAATAAATGGTAAGGGAAAATAATTTGTATGGGTGGCTTTGTTCAACTCAAGTTCACACATATTCTCCACTTCTACCACTTTTCTTGGGAACTATGATAGGTGGAGACACCCATTGACTATTTGAAATTGGGTATATGAGATTGGCTTGAAAGGGTTTTTGCAATTCCTCTTTACATACAATATCTTTATGGGATGGATTCATCCTTCGCTGAGGCCGTCTGACCTGGGTCTAATTTTAGCTTCATTAGTTTAGATATGATGTGTGCATGTGTCGTGGTGAATGCCTTTCATGTTCAGATAATCCCATGCAAAGGCATCAAATTGTCTTTGAGCATTTCAATTATTTGTGTCTTTTGTTCCGTTCCAAACTAGAGTGGATATACAAAGGTTTTCTTGGGCTAATCTCAACAAGTTCATTACTTTCTTCATTCAGAGGAAATGGGTGATAAAGTTTATAATTGAGTGATATCAGTGTGCCAAGTTTGTTGAAATTCATAATTGAAAATGTGTGACAATTCTACAAAAGACGAGGTATTCAATACAATTTGTATCACCCAAAAATAAACTTAAGACTTGTTCATTCGATTGTTCTTGCATTTCTCTTACATGTTCAAGTGCTAATGTGGGTTTGATGCAATCTTCTTCTCCATAAGGGTTTCTAACTGCATGTATCTCCCTGCAGTCAAGTAGTAGGAGGGAAGAGGACAAGCTTTTGGCTATGTGTTCCATTGAATATAGTCATCTCACCGCATCAAAACCTGATAAAGGCATCTATTGTGGCTAGCCAAGGATGACCAAGAACCACAGGGTTTCCTGGTTTGGAGGATGATTTGTAATAGATGACTAGAAAGTCTACCGATATTCCTAAGAAGATAGAGTGACTGTGACATCATCTCGACTTGTATTAATGACTGATTTATTTGCCAACTCTATCATGGTTTGGGTTGGTATTAACTAATTGATTTGGATCTTTTTCATAGTGTCAAAAGGTATTACAATAATTTATTCACCCAAATCAATGAATGTGTTTGGCAAAGAAATACCACTAATTTCCAACAAAGGACTATCGGGTTTCCATAAGGTCGTGCTATATTTTAGTGGAATTTTCATAAATAAATTCAGATAATTTTCTTACCACTTGAACAAGGGGCGGTTTCTTATTCTTCCTTCTTTGTTTCTTAAGGCAAAGATCCCTTATGATTTTGGCATATATGGGATATCCTTAATGGCTTGCACAGAGACATAGAGGATGAATTACAAAATGTAATTCATCCTCTATATCTTTGTGCAAGGGTGGGTCAGTTTTCTTTACTAATAGTCTTTCGTGGTAGGGTGGAAGATTAACTTGCTGAGGTACTCTCAGACGTGACCCAGAGAAGTGATTGGAATAGAGGGGCCCTTACCTACAGGCGCTGAGTGTTTTGACTCCTAATGATTATCAGTTTTCTTCCAATTATTATTGCAGGATTTGATTGATTTACAACTTTCCCCATCGTGAAGCTGAATTTCAGGTGGGAAAGGGCTCTGGAACTTCAGATTTTGGTACGTGGGTGGGTGTAATAATTATTGC
Organism: Picea sitchensis; assembly: GCA_010110895.2. NCBI lineage: Eukaryota > Viridiplantae > Streptophyta > Pinopsida > Pinales > Pinaceae > Picea > Picea sitchensis. The sequence continues at coordinate 18,690 of SNQJ01S0104930.1, forward strand.
TAGGGATAGGTCGGAAAGGATCGTTGTTGGTCTCAAGGCCAGGGCAACTTGGTTTGTGGTTGTTGATTAAGTATTTATAGTGCTGTCACGTTAGGGTCTAAGGGGTTGTAAATTACCGCTTGTATAGGAGGTGGGAGTAAAGATTACATATGTGGTGGGTTGAATACAGGTAGTAATTGGGAAATGTTTGCAAGATACTGTGGATATGTAGGGTAAGATGGATTTCCATACACAGTCCCCCTCCAACCTTATTTTCAGCCATACAGGCTTGAGCTAATCGAGGTGTCCATTGTGGATAGTTCATTGGGGAAGGACCCCATTGTTGTTGTTGATATTGTGCATTAGGTTCATAAAATATATTGTGGTTTTGGGCTCTCCAAGGTCTCACAAGAACAACCATACACCTTGGAGAGCCCAAAACCCCAATACATGGCTTGTAGTTCAAGCACGGTTGGACACTCAGATGTAAGTGCTCTAGTACACAGGCCACATATTTATATGGCATTTAATGGACATTCTTTTTCACCATGCTTATTTCGGCATCTAGGACATAATATTGCTAAAAACAACTTCTTCTTCTTTGTTTCTTTTCAGCTTTAGGGTATCTAACTGGTTACCGATCAGGTGTTCAAGATGTTTGTTTTAAAGTTTTCAAGTAAGCTCCTAACTCAATTCTGGTGACATTCCATGAGCTTTGTTTTGTATTTTTTGCTAAAAGAATCTCTTGGTTCTTTGCATGTTTTAGCTTGTCCCCTCGAGTATCTTCTGCATGTGTTAATATGCAATCTCTAAAGCGATTTTGGGTGTACATCTCCCTCAGAACTTAACAACTTAAACTCTATGCAATCATCTCTAATACCCTTCAAAAATATTGTTCTTACTACAAATGGATCTGTGGTGAATAATTTTGATTCCTGGTAGTTGTATAAGAACCTTTCTAAGTAGTCTTCAGGGCTTTCATCTTCAGTTTGCTACATTTTAAAAATGTCTTTCATTTTAGCATTATCCTTACAATAGTCTTGTTATTTCCATAAAAATGTGTCTTTCATCTCATCCCAAGAGAGGATTGTATTTTCTCCTGCTACAATGAACCATCTTAAGGATCAATCTTTCATTGTAGTAGGAAATAGATTAAGTTTTTGGGAATTGTTTGAGTAGTTATAGCTTCTACATAATATGTCAACCTCAAAAAAAATAAATCCGATCTTTAGTTGACATACCTCAAAGTGGGCAACGCATGATAGGGGATATTCTCATGTCGATGTTTTGGAAATATGTTAAAGATTGGAAACCTGAAGGTCTCAGTTTTAGTGGCTTCATTTCCTTCTTCTTTTTCCATTCCACTCTGATGGATGGTTCTGAAACTGGATTTTGTGTGTCTCCTAACGCTCAACATTCATGCTCACCGTCCCAATGTTAATTCTTTAGGTTTCTTCTTCGAGCCTTGTCGCTCCTCAACTTTCTCTCGGTGGAATTTTTCCGGCTTCGAACCCCACTCTAGTGGCCACATGGATATTCACTCATGCATTAAACTTTTATCCTCCTCCCTCAAGCGCCTTTGAAATCATTCAAAAATGATGCAATCTAAGCTAAAATCACTTCTTACCGTTTGCAACTCCTCGACAATGTCGCCAAAATGTTGTGCTACTTATATGTTTAGTAATGCACCCATTAATTATCAATCCATGATTGGTAATCAATAGAGTTACAAGAAAACGGTAAGAAAGGTAATTCTAATATCATGAGTATAGAACTACTCTAGATTAAGAATCAGCAGAAACAATACAAACTAGCAAATCAAAACACACTTTGGTTGTCTTCACAGAGGTTATCTACCCATTATGGCACATGGGTATGAGATGGAGTTCTTGATGTGCATCAAATCTACCACTGACCCATAAATTTAACTATGCAATCACACTTCTAAAGGGAAATCACACATCAATCATCAAGACATATAATGGGTAGTTCAATAGTCAATATATCAGCATGATGTGGTTCACAATGTGTTGTTGTAAAATTCACTAGTTCTCCTCCAAATATGTCTGACCACTGCTGCCAACATTTATGTCCATGAAACAAAATCAAATTTCATAAACAAAAAACAAACATATGCAAAACATAGGTAACATCTCTAAACAATCGTATGATCAAATCCTAGTCTAGCTTATACCGCTATCATTTGAAAGAATTAAGATTCAAATAATCTAACATCTATACTATTGAAATCACCATTGTATCTAATCTTATATAAGGATACATCGACCTTTTGTTACAGTAACTTTTCCGCTTCAACAGCGTCAACGACCGAGTCTACTGTAAGCTTTCCTCCAATCCACACATTACTCTTACTTAAATTTCAAAACATTGAATTAAACTATGCTAACAACTCAACTCAAATTCATTCATAAATGATCAAGACTGGAAATAATTGACATCCTTTCTATTAAAATTCAACTCATAATGTATTCTACAATATGTAACGTTGCTTCACATACTGTGTTATGTTAACCCCTACTACCTCCACCATCCTTTTCCATGACTATTTAAACAATCTTTAGTCATGAAACACAAGGAGGAGGTGTGAAATCTTTAGTAAATCAAATACTAGGAATTTATATATATTCATATATATTTTTAAGCTTCATCCTCATGACATGAAGTGTATGAGGATGAAGCAATTAAACAAACTAGCTATCATAACCTTTCTAGATATTTAATGATTCAACAAACATCCAACAATTATCTTTAGTACCATCTGGAGCTAAACTTGGTATATTCTTCTTCTTATATCGGTACCGGATCGTGATAGGTGATATTCGGTAAATGGTACCAGATCAAAATGAAAATGGTTGTACGATCATGATAAATTGATCATGGTACCGATCAGCGACAGTGAGATGTTCTGCATTAGATCTGAAATGGAAGGTGTGTTGAAAATTGCATTCAAATAGTGGCACCGCTGCGATAAATACCAAATGGCTGAGTCGGGTACGTGTAGTGCTAATGACTATCTAGAGGTCAAAGGTTGTACATGGAAAAGTGAAACATTAGTACATGAAACATTTAGTATCCTCGCTCAATAAACCACAAAATGCATGAATTAATTATACTTTTACCTTATGACATCATCAATGGATAATGGTAGTGTTATTTGTCATTTATCCGAGCTTAGGTGCTTCTCAAAAGTTATAGATGAGGAGTATAATAGGTAGTGGGGATGTCAATTTAGAGGCTCAACAAATACTGTGTTGGGATACTCTTTACTACTGATATGGATACTATTGAATGTTGTCATTGTTGGTTTAATATTACTGATATCAGATATTGTATAATTTTTATGATGTTATGGTACCTAAGCATTGGTTCTTCCCTAGAATTGATTGAATGCATTTTCTTATCAAGCTTGTGGATGAAATTACTTGGTGGAAGAATGACCAAAGTTGTTTCTTTGTTGTGGACCTAACCCCTTTTCCAAAGCTCTAAAACCCTAGATATTATTAGCATGTTTGTTTAGGGTGTCCATCCACAAATGTGGAAACCATCCCTAGGTTTCATTGCAGTAATTGGTTTCAATCCCCATGAATTAGGTGCACTAGTTTAGACAAACATATTTATTGAACTTGAGTTTGAGTTTTTCCTATAACTACTTATAGTATTATATGGCCTCCTTTAATACTCCTCCAAGAGGCTATGAGTTTGAACTCATAACAGTTATCCTGAGATGCTTTTTGTACAGCAAAGTCATTAAAGTTATAGGGATCCAATGCAATAGAAAGGAGCAAGCTAACCATGGAGAATTCTTCCCTTCTAGGCAATTCTTTGTCATCATGTCAACTCTTAGTGTGTTACCTTTTTAATACCCACAGTTACATTTTCTCTCATATTTGTCTCTTGAAATAATTACATTCATGCATGCTTTATGGCCACTTGTACCATCGACGGAAATAGGGAATGGTCTAGGTAGTGGCAAAGAAGTATCTTGAGGCAAAGGATTTGGTGCAACTAGAACAAATGAGGAAATATTTTCCATAAATGATGTAATGTTCACTCCATTTGGTTTCCAAGTTGGTCCTATAGGATAATCCCATTAGGCCCAAGTACTACCAAAACTCCTTAGTCTTATTGTTGGATTATTGAGAGGGGTGAATTAGTACACAGCATAATTATAACTTTTTCTCCAAATAATCCAAGTGTTAAGTATCAATGTAGAATTATTATCCACAATGAGAAATAAGAAATGAACAATCACACACAATAGTACAATTGTTTTTACGTGGAAACCCAACGAGAAAACCATAATGCTTTTTCTCTATATGTCTTGAAGAATTGGTATTCATTGAAGCACTAACTTCCTTTTGTTTTCCAAATGTAACTGGAGGGAGGCTCCAACCCTCTATTTTCAAGTTACAACCCGAGGGAAGCTCCAACTCCCAATTCTTTGATTCTAAACTTAAGGAGGCTAAACCCCCATGTTCTCCCATTAAACCAGAAGGTGGCTACAACCACTGGCCCTTTCCCCATACAACCCATTCCCTTAAGTAGAAGTATAATGATGGAACCATTGTCACACTATCACTAAGTGAGATATACGGCCGTAAACCTGTACCAATAAAACCTAAACCATGCATCAACTATGCATCAATTTGTACCTCAACCTTTAATCAAATTGTAACATAAACAAGTGCATCAACCATGCACCAACTTGTACCTCAACTCAGAATCAACTCCACCATAAACAACAAGTGCATCAACCATGCACCAATCCACTATAAGAAAGTGCATCAACTATGCACCAAGTATGTACCAATCATGTGTCAGTACTCATCAACTATGACCTATCAATATAAAATACCTCAACATCATCAACTATACACCACCTCATGTATGTGCCACCATCAACTATCAATTTCAACCATGTAACTCCATCTCATATACCTCAACCAAAATCCTCATCAATTTCATCACCCAAATATGATTTGTAACTCGTAGTCAGGACCTCGGTGTATATGATCACATACCTTCAAACCTTCCTTAACTTTAAACAACAAGGAGATTAGCATTTTCAACAAACTTTTCTTTAGTGTCACATGACTAGTTTTGGATTAGTCAACAACCCTAACTTGAAATAATCATAACTTGTACTGTAATGAATAAATATATGAAATTGATACATAATGTTCTTTCGCTGTATTTTATGCAATTCCTCCAAGTTTCACTACTTGGAATCATGGATTACTAAGAGGGGGAGGGATTAGTAATAGAGCAATTTAGTCCCTTTAATCCATATAACTAAGTGCTATATCAATGAAGCATTATTATCCAATAACTATGCAGTAAATAAGCAATGAAAAATGAACAATCATACACATGGGCCAGCTTTAATGTTGTTTTACGTGGAAAACCCAAATTGGGAGAAAACCACTGCACGATTTTTCTTATATGTCTTGAAGTTAATTACATTCATTGGAAGCACCAACTTCCTCTTTGTTTTCCAACAGTAACTGAAGGAGGCTCCAACTCCCCTAGTTTCTCGTGCTACAACCCGAGGGAAGCTCCAACTCCCCACCGCTAACTGATCAGAAACTCCTCTGTACTAATAATCTAAACCATGCATCAAACTATAATCAACATGTAGAATCAACTCAGAACATAAACAAGTGCATCAACCATGCACCAAACCTGTGACCAACCTATACCATGTCAGTACATCAACTATGCACCAACTCAATCAACCCGCATCATAAACAAGTGCATCACCATGCAACAACCTATACCTCAAACTATAATCAACCAGTACCATAAATAAGTGCATCCAACCATGTACCAAGTATGTACCTCAATCATGTGTCAACTACTCATCAACTATGACTCATCAAAGTAAAAATACCAACATCATCAACTATACACCTAAAGTGTATAAAGCAACTCATCAACTACTTGTATGAACTATGCATCAACATGTATCTCAACCAAAAGCTCCTATCAATTTCATTATCCAAATATGATTTTTAAATTTGTAATAGACTGGGTGTATATGATCACATTCCTTCAAACCTTCCTCTAAACTTTAAAAACAAGAGACTAGCATTTTCATCAAACTTTTCTTTTATCTCACATGCCTAGTTTTGGATTAGTCAACCCTAACTCTGAAGTAATCATAACTTTGAACCATAATGTATAAATATCTGGAGGTAAACTGATGCTTAATAATCGTTTTCGTTTTATGTAATTCCTCCAAGTGTCAGCTCACTTGGAACCTCTTAGAAAAGGATTTATATAAAATGACATACCTTTGCTGAATTTCGATTATTCTAGAGAGAGACCTTTGTAGAGATATTCTGTAATAAAATTTTTGATGAAATGATCTTGAAACTATTACAAAGAATACCACAGACTATAACCTAACCAAAAAAATTTTTGTCTCACTGAATTTGGATCTGTTATGAAGAGCAGGATAAGCTTTTAATTCTAAACACTCAAGGTTTTGACTAGTTTCAGGATTAGACACAAACCCTATTTCTTCATTTATGTAACTCCTGAAAATACAACGACCCATTGCTCTATTTTTTAACCACGATACTTGGATATGTTGTCTCAATCGCCATAACCATTTCATGATCTAAACCATTATAGAAAAAATTTATAGCCAAAATGGTGATATGACCTCAGTGTAAATAACATACCTAGAAAGCACCATCAAAAGAATTTATCCTTCCTTGCATTTTGGCCTTCTTCACTTTCCTCAGAATTGTATTAGATATCATTTGTATACCCTTATAAACCTATAGATATTCACAATATTCAAGTGATTCAAAATGAGAGAGCCTTTGCCTCTTATTTCCATAATACCTCCAAGTAGCTTCCTTAAAACATCTTCTAGGTCACTTGGGTCCCATCTCTTATTTTAGGGTTATCCACTCTAATTTCTCCATTAAAACTATTGTTGAAATAATTTATTTTAGCCATTTCTGAATTATAATACACTCATCACTTCACTTTATTATTTACCTTTTTAAAATCTCTTAAACCACTCCTGATTACTTTGACCTTTTTGGGGCTTCTAGATGACATATGAGGGTCCTCCAACTAAGGCCATAACTCTCAAACCGTGAGGAGTTAGGTGGACATTATACATACCACTAAAATGGCATGAAATGTACTATCCATATAGAATAGTATTATATGAAAATATATCATAACTCATACTACACCATCAAACAAACTTGGGTCCATTACCCAAACCTAGGTCTCCAACTCTCATGGCCATAAATCTCTAACCGTGAGGAATTCTATGACATTCCACATACCAACGGAATGAGACATGACAAGAAATATCCATCTATATTTTCCATTAAATTCATTTTCCCTTCATCTCATTATTCAATAATTAAGCATGGGTTCTCTTACTCCACAAAGCCGCTTCCCCTCGGAGATTTCACCATAAGGGGAGCACTTTTGAGTTCATCCATATTTACTTCTTATCAACCATGAAAAACAATACGAGTCATATTTACATCAAAACACTATTAGTCCATTACCCAAAACCTTTGTGCTGTGGTCTTTCTTCAAGGGTTGACATCAATGACAACCAACCTTTAATCAACAATCTCCTTTCGCATTGATGGCAACACCGGGATGCAACACTAAAATCATATCACCTATGCTCCCCTAAAACCATGCCTCCGTCTCCTCTCGTGATCCGGGAGCAATATCTCCCCTTTTTCATCAATGGCAAAGGTATCCGGTGTCTCCGACACTATCCTCTTATGGTGCTTCCGCATATCTAAGACATAAGATAAGCATTCAAAAAACATTCATTTTGGAGGCAGAAATAACTCCAAGTTTTTGGCAAAGATAAAACCAAAGGATTCCCGTGGAAGTGGTTTTGTAAAGATGTCTCGCACTTGTTCTTTTGTTCCCGGCTACTCACCCGTATGTTCTTTTCGCAACTCCGCTCTCAGAAAGTTATACTTTATTTGAATGTGCTTCATATTGGAGTGTGTCACTGGGTTTTTTTGAGATATGGATGGCACTTTTATTATCACAATATATTGAATGGGCTCATCATACTCAACTCAGATGTATTCGCTAAAGTTATTTCATCCAATAACTCCTCGGTACAATATGCTGCATTATACTGGGCTTCTACCAGATAGAGATACTCATGATTTTTTATTTCTTGTCCATGATACTAAACAGTCACCTAAGTAGAACGCCGCTCCATTGGTGCTTCGTCATCAATACAACCTCATTTAACTGCATCTATGTAGGCTTATAAGTGATAGATCTTTTCCTTTGATACCATAATCCAAACTTCTTCGCTCCTTTGAGATATATCTCAAGATCCTCATCGCTATAATAATACATGTGATTCTTTGCGTTGCTGAAATCGTGCCATGTCCAATCGTCAGACATATCTATTCCGATGTCGCCACATATAGTAGGCTACCAATCATTGACCTATATTTCCTCCTCGCCGATCAGACTTTGAATCATCATCTTTGCTCAACTTACAACCGGTTTGCATGGGAGTGATAATCGGTTTGCAATCTTTCATTCTCGAACCACTTCCTTAGCATTTCTTGATATAGTTGGTTTGAGAAATAAAAATTCCTTCGCTAAGCTTTGACGATTCAAGTCCCGTAAAGAAGGATAGTTCTCCAAGTACGACATTTCAAATTCAATGAGTCTTTTTGCAAATTTCATTTAACTGGCCATCATCACTACTACAAAACAATATCATCACATAAACTTCAATTAATACAAAATATTACCTGACTTACCTTGGTGTAGAGGTTGCAGTCTGCACTTCCTTTTCTGGCCCCCGCCTCACGCAGATACTTATCCAAATTGGGAGTACCATGGTTCAGAGCCTGCTTTTTAGACTATACAAGGCCTTTTAATTTACATAGTTTGTGTTCTCTCGGCTAACCGAACTTCCTGTTGTTCAATGTAGACTTCTTCTCTCAAGTTCCCGTCCAAAAAGTCAGATTTTACGCCCATATGATATAATTTCTTAACATTTTGAGCATGCATAAGCTAAAAGCAAATGGATTGCTTCATTCTCGCAACTGGGCATATGTCTCTTCAAAGTTGATTCCCTTCAATCAGGCATATCCTTCATATACCAATCTAGATTTGTTCCTTGTAAATTGGCCCATCTTCATTCAATTTATTCCTCAAAACTCCATTTTGTGTCGATCACATTCTTATTCTTTGTCTGGGAACCAATTTCAAGTGTCATTTTTCTCTATTTGGTCCAATTTTCATCCATGGACTTATTCCAAAAATTCATCCTGTCATTTCTTCTTCAAAACAGTTTGATCCAATTGTAGATAAGAGTGCTAGGTGTGTTTGTTTTCAGAATGGATTTTTTCTTCTAGTCTCAACTCCCCAAGATCTTTGTTTCCAATAAACTAATTTGAAGGATGATTCTTCAGCACTGGCTTACAGGTGTCTTCGGAGATACTTGTTGAACTTTCTACTTCAGAGGGATTTTCTTCCTTCATCTTCCCCTCTCTTCTTTTTCATCTTCTTCTTCAAAAGTTGTTCCGATTTGTTTTCTTCTTTGTTTTGATTCTTAAGTTCCGTTCGCTTCATCAATTGTTATACTGATGCTTTCCACAACTTTGGTGAGCCATCTTAGATTGTAACACTTGTATGCTTTCCTTGTACTTGAGTAACTAACAAGTATTCCTTTGTCCACACGGTGAGCTTCAAACTTTCCCATCTTCCATCTTCTCTTTTGATGTAGCATTTGCTTCCAAAAACCTCTAAGTGCTTCACATTTGTCGGTCTTCCTTTCCCCCATAGCTCGTAGGGAGTTTTTATCAATGTTGTTTCAGCATTACTTTCTTTTGAATGTGAATTGATGTATGCACTACTGCGCTATGTCCAAAAAATATCTGTCAATTTGTAATCCATTAGTATTGTTTGAGCCATTTCCTGTTCAATTATCATCCATTACGATAATGTTCCTTTGTCTTTGAACCACTCTCTAAACCAATCTGTGAATCCATGCTCTCATCCACTATCATATATCTATTAAAACCTACTAAGTCTTCTTACAAATCCATCTCTGTCCATACTGTCCAAGACTCTACTTGCTCAACTGTCCATAATGCTAACCCATTTATCATTATACTATCAAACTATACTTATGCTAACTGATTACTATGAATATGTCTTCTCAAACTTTGCAAGCTGCTCAAAGGATGGTTCTTTGGTCTGTCACAACTATCGCATAGACTCCCCCTATCTAATATTCATATTACTTGGGAGTCTCTAAGTCGGATGGCTCAGAACAATTCCTGCTCTGATGTGTATTCATCATCATCTTCATTGGTAGATTCATCATCATCTTCAATGGTAGATTTATTATCTCTCTGAGCTTTGACTTCTTTCTTTCTATCTGTGAATTCATCTTTCACTACAATGTCTGAAAGTACAATCTCTTGAACTTGTTCCATATTTACCTACCCTTTCTTTATTTCAGTTATTTTCTAAACCTTTCTGTATCTAACATCTTTCCTTTTCTTTGTAGAATTTTTTTCATCTCGTTTTATTGTCAATCTTGCGATCTCTGGTACCTGGTCTTTGTTCACCTATTCTTCCTATTTTCTTATCCATACTTTCTTATATCTGATATCAATATTATCTTTCATGGAAGTATCAATCATGCTTCTACAATCACAGGCTATGTGTCCATAGTTATGACATTTGTCACATTCAATGTTACATGTGACCACATAGGCACGGTCTGCTTGAACATTTCTTTTATAATCCCTGCAATCTTCAACCTTATGTCCAAAGTTAGTACAATAAAAACAATGACCATAAAATAAATTTCCATACCTGGGAGTGAATGATCTTCTTTTTGGCGTAGTCCTTCTGAATTTTTTCTTCGACTGATCATGATCATGATTGAAGCTTTTTTGTGGATTGAACATGGATGGTATTCTTGAAGATGTATCTTCAATAGTTTTCTTAGATTTTGGTTGACCATGATTCCTTCCTTTGAGTACTTCTACATAACTCTTTATATTTTCTTCATTCTTCTTTTCTAGCAACGTAGAGTTCTTTTCTTCATTCTCTACAACCGATGTGGATGTTTCTATCTCTTCAACTTTCTTGTTGAGCTTGTCGATTTTGACTCTTAGTGTGACAACTTCTTCTTCAAGAATCTCAAATTCTTATTCTTTCTTCATTATCTGAGGCTTCATGACTTCTTCTGTTCTCTTTGCTTCTTCAAGTTGGATTTTCAATGCAATTATTTCTTCTTCCATTTTTCTCTCTTCTTGACCAAAATCTTCCTCAAGTTGGTTTAAATCATTGGTTCTTTCCTTGAGATGATCCATCAATATATTTTCTCTCTTTTCCGCGTCTTCCTTTTGTGCTGCTATGTTGGCTTATAAACATTTCTTTTGATATTCTAGAGTTTCTTCAATTCTTCTGGCCTCTTCTAGTTGAGCTCTTAAATTCTTGATGACCTGCTAATCCTTTTCAG
>SNQJ01S0104931.1:7157-37650 GCA_010110895.2 Picea sitchensis
GACGGATTTGGGTGGTAATCTACAAATGGATCTAACTTATGCTACCATCCCTACCCCATATGGAAATACCTTTAAGTTGACTAGAGAGTTAGAAAGAAGGTATCATGTTGAAGATCCCAAGAATCTTAATAATGAATTAAAGTATAGAGAGGATGAGCTTGGTAATTATGCTATTTTATCTAACTCTATCGTGCCTTTAGAGGAATAAATTCAAGATGATAGAGTTGATAAAGTATGGTATATGAATTTTGATGGTTCTTTTTCTAGATCAGGAAAAGGTTCTGGAATAGTTCTTCAAGCTCCAAGTGGTCAAATATTTAAATTTTCTTATAGATTGGAATTTGATGCAACTAATAATGTGGTTGAGTATGAGGCCTTGTTTCTTGGTTTGGAGGTTTGCAAAGATATGGGTGTCAAATGTTTGAATATCAAGGGGGACTCAGATTTGGTCATACAACAACTTAAGAATAATTTTGTTTGCAAGTCAGAAAGATTAAAGATGCATAGGAATGCAATTTGGGACTCCATTGATGATCTTGATTCTTTAAACCTTATTTCCATTCCTAGGGAACAAAATTCTAAAGTTGATGAACTTGCAATAGTTGCTTCCACACTTCAACTTTCAGATGATTTGATTGAGGAAAATATTTTTGTGGAATTAATCTTTACACCCTCAGTTCCAGATAACATGGATCATTGGAAAATTTTTAATGATGAAAAACATGTTATTAAATTCTTGACTCACATGCATGAATTTTCTAATTTTGGTGTCAATGAAAAAGAGGAGGGTTTCAACTATATAGAGGATGACTATAAGTCAAATCCAATTCCCAGGCATATTATTTCCCAAGAGAAAAGTTTTGATAGACAAGATGGTCACAAACGAAAAGAAGAGTCTAAGGAAAAATTGTGTGATCACTTGGAGGTCAACATTGGAAGTGAAAAAGAGACTAGGATGATAAAGGTAGGCAAAACTACCCCTATAGAAGAAAGAAAAGAAATTGTCAAATTATTAAAGGAATATAGGGATGTTTTGGCTTTCAGTTATGATGAACTCAAGGTCTATAGGGAAGAAGTGATTCAACATGTGATTCCATTGAAGGAAGAAACGAAGCCCTTTATACATAAATTGAGGCAAATGAATCCCAAGTTAGCTCCTTTGGTCCAACAAGAGCTACATAAAATGCTAGAGGCAGGAATCGTAGCCCAAACAAGACATTCTTCATGGTGTTCAAATTTGGTTGTTGCTAGGAAGAAGAATGGAAATATTAGGCTATGTATTGATTTCAGAAATTTGAATATTTCATGCACAAAGGACCATTACCCCCTTCCCAAGATGGAAACTTTGCTACAAAGAGTAACATGATTAGGAATGATTTCCATGCTTGATGGTTTTTCAAGATATACTTAGATAAGACTTGAGGAAGATAGGAATAAGACTAGTTTTACTACTCCATGGAGAACCTTTGAATATTTAAGAATTCCATTTGGTTTATCAAATGATGGAGCTACTTTTCAGAGAGCTATGGATTATGCCTTTGGGGGGCTAATTGGAAAATTAATAGAGATATATCAGGATGTTTTGACAATTTTTTCCAAGGATGGAAAGACTCACATTGGTCACCTTAAACAATTTTTTGAAAGATGTAGAGAGTTTGGGATTTTTCTAAATCCTGCTAAGTCAGTATTTGGGGTAATAGAAGGTAAACTCTTGGGCCACATAATTTCAAAATATGGGGTCAAGTTAGACCCAGAGAGAGTTGAAGCCATTGGAAAGGTACCCTTTCATGTTTCAAAGAAAGCTCTCCAATCCTTCTTGGGCCAGACCAACTTTGTTCATAGGTTCATTCCTAACTATGATAAAATTGTGAAACCTATATATAAGTGTATTAAGAAGGATGTTAAATTTGAATGGAATGATGAAAGTAAGAGAGCATTTCAAGATATTAAGACTGCCATATCTAAAGCTTCCGTCCTTATTAGCCCAGATTATACTAAGGACTTTCAGATTTTCTCTTTTTCTTTTGAAGATACTATTGCTAGTGTATTACTTCAAAAAAATAATCAAGGCCATAATCAACCCATTGCATATATGAGTCGGGCCTTGCAAAATTTAGAATTAAAGTGTCCCATGTTTGAGAAACAAGCATATGCCTTGGTGAATTCGCTTAAACATTTTAGAGTCTTCATTGGATATTCCAAGGTGATTGGTTATGTGCCTAATTCAATAGTGAAATATGTTTTATCTCAGGTAGAAGGATTAGGCTCAAGGGGTAGATGGATTGCTAAAATCCAAGAGTATGATTTGGAAATCAAACCCACCAAATTGATTAAGAGTCAAGGTTTAGCCAAAATGTTGACTGAAGGGAATGAGAAATCCTTGGGTATGATTTTCCAAAATGATAATCAAGAGTTCCCCCCTAATTTATTAAAGTTGAACAAGTAGAGTGGTATGCAGATATTATCTTCTATCTTAAGAATCTTACTTGTCCAAGTCATCTAGTGGGTCACAAGAAAAGGGATTTAAGATTGAAATCTTCTAAGTATGTCCTCACTAGAGATGGATTAGGATAGAATAATCTTGATGGAGTTATCCTTAGATGTGTGGATGATGTTGAATCAAAGAAACTAGTGGATGAATTCCATGGTGGATTTTGTGGGGTACATTTTGCTGCTAAAACTACTACACACAAAATCCTTAGAGAAGGATATTAATGTCCCACAATCTTTTAAAATGTGCATCAATTTGTTAGAAAATGCGAGCCTTGTCATCTTTTCACAGGAAAGCAGAAGTTAGAATCTCTTACCTTGCAACCAGTTGTGGTGGAAGAACCTTTTCAACAATGGAGTTTGGACTTCATTGGAAAGTTCAAGGATAATTCAAGTAATGGATATTCATGGGTTATTACAACTACAGATTACTTTACCAAGTGGGTTGAATCCATTCCCACCAAGTCAGCAACTGAAAAACTTGTGATGGATTTCCTTGAAGATAGGATTATTACTAGATTTGGGGTGCCTTAAAAAATAGTGACATATAATGCTAAGGCTTTTTGTTTAGCTGAAATGTATTCGTTTTTTTTTAATTATGGTATTATCTTTTCACATGCATCAGATTATTATCCCCAAGGAAATGGTCAATAATAATCAAGTAATAAGAATTTAATGACCATAGTTAAGAAAGTAGTTGGAGAAAACAAAAGATCGTGGGATAGTAAGATCAAGCATGCATTATGGGCTGACAGAATAACCAAGAAAGCAACAACAAGGAAGAGTCATTTTGAGTTAGTGTATGTTTTCGAGGCTAAGTTTCCGGTGCACCTTAGACTTCCTACTTATGGATCGATTGAGGATCTTTCCACAGAACATGATGTAGTTTAGAACATGGTTAATAAGATCATAGAGTTAGATGAAAACATAAGGGATTATGATCAGAATTGCAGAAATCAGATTAAACTTAAGAAATCTTTCGATAAATCAACTAGGCAGAGGGGATTCATTGTTGGGGATACAGTTTTGTTATGGGACAAAGGCAGAGAGAAACCAGGAAAACATGGCAAGTTTGACAACTTGTGGTTGGATCCATATGTGATCCGAGAAATAGCAGGGCCTAATTATTTTCATCTCAACCATTTGGATGGTGAGCCCATTAACATTCTAAGGAATGGGCAGCAGCTGAAGCTGAATTTCAGATGATGGGAAACTTGGTGTCCAAAGGGACACCCTTTGTAACGTATCTCTAACCCTTCTCCTTGTATTTCAATTTTGTATTATTTCATTCATTATGTGGTTATGTACTTAGATATTTTTTGTATCATAGTTTCATTTTTGTAATTATAGATGTTGTAAAATAGTTGTTTATTTATGTAATTATTGTTTATAGCATTCCATTTTTCATATATATGTATATTTATGTTGGGTATTGGTGTGCACTCTGTTTTGTAGATGTCGGATTCTCGTATGCTCTCCTTCTCAAGTGTGAAGATCAAACACACGTACCCATTTGGAGTCATATGTTGACCACCTATTCAACTAGGGGGTCAACTCCATGTACCATGAATATATGCATCATCAKATGCTACCAAGTCAGAGACTTCCTGGTTCTATAGGGTTGTGTTGGCCTTCAACACGCATTTTTGTAATTGGAATTTYCGCTCCCCTGCATGGGATAATAATGTAATAGGTCAGCATGGATCATAGTTAGGTCAGTTACCTTAGGACTTCATCATTAGAGGAGTCCCTTTTACTGAGTGTTTTTTTTCCTCGGGTTATTAATTTGGCCTAACCATCCTCATTAATTTACCTTGAGTTTTTCACTCCCACAATAATTCCTCCAAAGTGGTGAAAGACGCTCTAATGGTTTCGTCCTCTGGTAGTTATTGTTTAGGAATGATTTAAATGGCCATGTTGGAAATCTCTCAAAGTTTTGTGTAATTATGTTGATACTAGATAGTTTTTTTTTAATTTATTAAAATTGCCTAAGGTTGGGTAATTTTAATTATTTTTGATAAAAAAAATGTAAAAACTAGGTCCTTGGGATTTTGATAGGGGTATTTGTGCTCAAAATAAATGGAATGAGACCCCCTACACCCTTGTACCAAGTTTCATCTCAGTTGGACAACGTTTTCTAGGTGTTTGTCCATAGGGAGTCCAAGTCAGTCAAAACAACAATTTTAATTGCTAGTCATGACATAGTAAAAATGTCATTTTTTGTAAATATGAGCTAAATGAGTAAAGTAAAGGCGGGAGATGATGATTAAACCCATTCCTAGCCTATCCAAACCCCTCTCTAACCTTTATTCACCCCCTAGACACATTACTCACTTAAAACCATTCACCCTCCTAAGGGATTTGCACCCCCCTTCATGTGGAAACCTTAGAAAGTGAAATATTTTGATGTGTGGGGCCCTCTCTCCATGTGTGCACCCTTCTTAGATTTCCACCTCATCCTTTAGGCATGTACCACACCCTCCCACTTAATCCAACTCATCAATCCATGCCAAAACCCTAAGTGGTGCTCCCCCCTCCTTTGGATCCTCTCATTTGCTTGGTGTTTGACACTTGGATCTCATCCAAGAGGGGTCACTTTGCCTCTCCAAGTATAAATGAAGGCCCTTTCACCCTCATTTCTTCACCATATCTTGAGATATCGCTATGCTACCAAATTCTCTCCTCACACTTCTCATCTCTCCCATCTTGCTTCATTCATTTTGCTCTCACTTTTAGAGAGGAACTTGTAGCAATTAGTTGTTGCAACTTCCTACTTTGATAATAAGAAAGAGCTTTGGAGGATTTTGGTGTACTAAATATTTTGTCTTGGTGCATTTGGATTGGAGGTGATATTGTTTCTTGGTGAAGTTTTATTTGAGATATAGAGTAGGTTTCCCAAGCAAACTAGTTTGCTTGGGTAGATTTTCAATAGTGTAGTTGTAGATCTATTTGAGTAGGGAAGTAGATAGTACAAATAAGTTTGTGTTATTTATCTATCTCACTCATTGTTTGCTCTTATCTCACAAGTTTTCTTCATAAGTTGTAGGTTACCTCAAAGGTTTTTCAAGCTTGGCTTCAATTTGGAAGCTTGCTTTCACAACCCACTTGAAACTCCTCTCTTTGTTAGTTATATTTTATGTTATCTCACATTCAGAATTTTGGTTTCCTAACACTATAGGATAGGTCATTTTATATATTATACTTGTTGATTTTTTATGCAGAAAATTTATGTGTGGAAACATAAATTTTCTTTAACATTTTGGTGTGTTTGCAACATTTCCAGCAAGCAATAGCTTGTTTTTTTTTGCATATTCTCGCCAGTACAAGAGGAAGTGTTGTCAAGATTTGGTCTTAAAACACACAAGGAACCCTCCTCTTGGTTGGGTAACAATTCTCATCCCCTCTCTCATCATTCTAGCATTGTAGAAAGCTCTCGGGAGTCCCTTGAGGCTTGCATTCTTGTATTTATTTTATGTACATTGTAACTTAGATTAGTGCCTACATCTTGGTGTGAGCTTGGCTAAGACAACCCCAAAAATAATAAGGCTAGGGTCACTTTCTAATTTTCTACAATTTTTATCTTGTTTTCCCCACTTGTCATTAGGACAAGGTTGTGTGGCTAGGTTGTTTTAGCATTGCTTTTCATTCTTTCCCAACCTTATTTGGCACAAAATAGGAAGGCTTGCCTTCACCTTGTGCAATTGTAAATGGTTTGTCTTTTTCAGTTTTTTTCTTTCAAAGCATTTACTTTCTAATTGTTGCCTTGTTGGCCCTCGACCAAGTTTTGTGGAAACGTTGGTCGTGTTTGACCATTTTTGGGACTTCGACAGGATGATCGAAGATGGAGCACCCAGACGAAGCGAAGATCGTGGGATCTCACCCTTTTTGCGGGATTTTTGGGTTTTAGGGTTTATGTAACGGATATGGGATGTTGGCCCATGGGTTTACCCATGTTTAGGCCTCTTTTGTAATGTATAAATAAGTAGCTAAGTGATGTAAGAAGTAGTTATGATCGACTTTGTGCAAGAACCTGTGAAGGTTGCTAAGTGAGAATAGTTGTGAATTCTTTGTGCATACTATATGTGAGACTTGCAGAGCTAAGTGCAAGTGGTTGTAGTTGGCTTTGTGCCTTGACCTAATCTGAGGAAGGAGGATCTGGCGAGGTGCGCGTAGATCTCATGTCCCTCGTGGATTTGGCTATGTAGCTTTGTGCACAGGAGAAAAGGAATGTAAGAATCTTGAAGATCAATAAAGAAGACGAAGAGTTGGTGGAAGTAGCCCCACACTGGGGTGAACCACGTATATCCTGTGTTGTTATGCTTTATGAAATGTTGTTCATGATGTTTATGTATCTATTTTCTTAGTGCATTGTTCTTGATATGTGATAGGTAGATCCATTGATGCTCAGTGATTTATATATGAATGAACGCTCGATCTATTATGATGTTGTGTGATAAGTGATTGGAAGTGTTAGATATTGATTATTATTGCGTTGATATGTAATTAGGGTTAACGTATGGTGTAAATAAGAATCATAAATTAATGCATATTGTTGACTAAGTGATATGTTAAGTGTTGTAATCACAAATCTGTGTCCCAGCTAGGTTGTAGACACTTGAGTCCTGCAACCCCCCTGCCTCTACCTCAGGTGAGACTTCATCTGCTTCGCAGGTGTTTCCAAAAGGATCAGCAGTTAGGGTTTTGTTGGTGCATTGTTGAAGCGTTGAACCCTAGGTCTGCCCCTGTGCCAACAAATGGTTCCGTTGCCGCGACCTGAAATTGTGATTGCTGGGAAATGAAGAAAAGAGAAAGCTGTGTGTAGATCTGTTGCTATAGTGTGCAATATTCTACTTGACTTGTGAAGATTTTTGCTAAGAAAGAGAAGTCTGATCTGAAGAAAAGAGGTAATATCTTAAAGCTTTGTGCTCTGTTAAAGGTAAGATAAGTGAAAAAAAAATTCTTCGAAAGTATGAATCTAGGTATGTTTGACAAGTTTTGTCCTAGTCTGAAAACCAGGGCACAACTAGAAGAAAGAAGATTTGATTTGAATAGATTTGATAGAAATAGTGAATGATATGTTATTCCTATGCATAGAAAGAATTTTTGGACTAACAAGTGGGTGCAGGAACTTAGAACGAATTTTTGCAGATTGCAGGTCCATCACTGTGATCCCAATGCGTAGTATAGGAAAGGTTGGGGATCGTTTAAGAGAAAGAGATGATTGACATTGTGTTATAACTGCAGAAGATCGGGGAATATTGCTAAGGAATTCCCTAGTACAAGTCCTATTTGTCTTTTTTGTAAAGCTATTGGTCATGAGGTTTTGGATTTCCCTAGAATGATTTCTAAAGTTGAAAATATGAACCTTAGACAAGAAAACTATGAAGAAGGTCAAGAAGCTAAGGATATGTTAAAGAACTAGAAATAATCAAAGACTATGTTATTACAACTGAAAGAAACATTGAATGATCACAAAGACATCAATTTACCAGAGATCTTAAAAGAGAAGCAGTGCATAAAAATAAGAATAGGAGATTTCGACATAGACCGTGTTTTGGATGAGGAAACACAAGTGAATATCATGCCAGAAATCACTTGGGAAATTTTGGGAAAGACTGCTATGATTCCTTCATTGGGAAAGATAGGATTGTTTAAAGGAAAGATGATAACCCTATGTGGACGAGTTACTAATGTATCTATGATTTCCCATGGAACATCGACCGAAGAAGAATTCGAAGTCATTAAATTTGTTGAGAATAATGCCCCTTTTGCACTTTTGTTAGGAAAGACTTGGATTGAGAAAGATCAGATACGGAGGAAAGTAGAGGAAGAAGCTACATAACAGAAAAAACAAGAATTAAGGGACTTCATAGCCATGAAAATAGAGCGACTAGTACAAGAACAAGAGGACAAGTCGAAGCAACTGAGGGCCAAAGACTTAGCTGTCAAAGTTGAAAGAACGCAGGAAGGCTTGAAAAACCTGTCCATGCAGGATAGAAGAGCACCTACCCCAGAAATAGTAAGAGAAGAAGTGTTACCTTTGGACCCTTTGAAATACCCTCAACAATGTGAAGTTACTACGCTAAGAGAATATAAGAATAAGAATGGAAAGAGGAACCCAGTGACTCAGATCACAACCAAGAAGGAAAGAAATCTCAGCAAGAAGAAAGCAAAGTTAGAAAAACTCCAGGAAGTTCCAGAGGAGACTTCATAGAAGGCAGGCTTGTAGAACTTGAACCTCGCCAGAATAGCAGAACAGTGCAGAATGACACTTTGCCATGGCGAAGCTATATGACCGTTGGAGGCGTCCCAACCATTAGAACGATGCTCCAGAATGACTAGAAACACAGTTATTTCCGGAAAGATCACCATTGGACCATTAAGACCGCGCCCTAACGAATGGATTCGTATTGATTGAGGCATTCCGACCTGTTGAAGGAATTTGTTACGACGTTGCTTATTTAATTTGTTGAATGTCGCACTGAGAACACTTTTGAAAACCGAGATATTCGAGCTAGTAGAGAAGTGATTGCATATCGCGCTGTGCTATCTGAGACCTCGCCACTTATTCAATTACCTTGAGTGTCCATTCGTCTACCTGAGTTATTTGATTATGAGCATGTATGTCAGGCGACCTTAGCGCAGTAGAGAAAGCCGTAGAAGAAATCTTGATCGACCTTATGGCTGAGAAAGTCATGTCTACAGGAGTACAAGCCTCGTTGACGGGAGGATTGCAAGCATCCCCCTCGACTTCAAGTTGATATGTTCCATCCCAAACCGTGACGGAGAAAATAAGCAAGCACCGTGACGATCTGGTGAACGTGAAGCAGATCCCATCGGTCTTGCCCGACTACATCCCGCCTTTGGCTGGTGAAGTTAGTCGTGACAGCGTCCCGCGTGACTTTGAGTACATGTTGATCACTAGTACCTCCCAAAGGGGATACGTGCAATCAGACCGCAGCTGGGACTGATCCCATAACTCAAGATCAATGACTTCACCTCGGCGACAGAAAGAATTATGTGACGCTCGCACCGCATAGATACCTGGCGAAGATGACTGGAAGAATCCTAAGATAGTTCCCCATCCATGGATTAAAGAGATCGCGTGGTCAACGATCTTAAACATAATGAAGCTCCCCCACTTTGACAAATATCAGGAGGTTAACACGTGTGTTAAACTCCTCCTGTCATGCTACCATGGAGGTTATATCTGGTTAGATAGGCGCGTGATTGTGATTCCTGCGCTAATCCACCTGATCACCGGATTGAGCATGTAGGGACCAAACCCTCACCAGTTCTACCCAGGGAAGGCTGCAGATATCTCCCTAGCGCAGTGGATCAATGAGACCTATGGCGATGTGGAGAAGGGGAAGTGAGGCTACAAGGTAGCCTCCATCTAGGACGGTGCAGTGCACCTAGATTGTCAGTTGATCACCGACAAGCTCGTTAGAAAGAACCGGCCAACACAAGTCAAAGGATTTGTAGTCGACCCCGCAGGGAAGTGTGTCGAAGGGATGCAGATGAACTGGGAAAGCTATCTTGTCAACAAGTTGGAGAAATAATGATGCGAAGCGTAGGACCAAGGCTTTGAGTTTCACTTTAGTTGGTTGTTGATCTTAATAGTATTTGTCGCTTGGGAGATGCCGAAGGGAGAGACATTCCCTGAAGTCGAGCCATCATAACCATTGGCCGTGAGGTTCACCACCTTGTGGTATACGAGAAATATGGGGAAGTAGTGGAAATCAAATGTGGTGTTCCACACTTACTATCTACATCTCACACGCTCTATTGAATCATTCCCGCAAATGCCCCCGAACACCTTGCATACGTATAGGACGCTAGTGAAGTTCCACGCAGACCGCCACTTTATCTACATCATTGTGCACAGGGATGAAAGTAAAGAGGAGTTGTAGTCATACTATAAGTTGATAGAGGAAGAGATGTAAGAGATCACTAAAGAATGGCCAGCTGAATTCCTTGTATCGGTCAAAGATGCAGAACTGTTTGACCCCGACCTCATTGGAAGTCCTGTGGGTACCCGGACTAAGTATGATGGACCAAGCAACACAAATAAAAAGAATAAAAAGGAAGAAGTGCAGGACATAGACACTGCATCAGAGGAAACTACGCCTGACTCACCTAGAGGAGGAGGAGGTGACAAAGTAAACCAAGAGGAGGAAGGGTAAGAATACAATCAAGAAAAGCGCAAAGTGACACCACCAAAAGATCCCCTTACAGAGGCCGAGACGTCAAAGAAAAGGAAGGTTTCTCCGCAAAAACCCTCAGCATGGATAAAGTCCCGAGCCAATAATCCTCAGTCGCAGAATGTGCTCACCACAGATGATGTTGATCTCATCATCGCAGCTATAGAAGATCTTCAAAGGACATCTTGAAGCGACACAAAGAAAAACAGGAAACGATGTATGACAGAATTGAGGCGAAGCTAAAAAGGATACAACAAACCATCTAGTCGAGCCGCACAGTGTCTACTACGCCATCCTCAGCAGAAAACATATAATTGGGGGATGAGCTCACCTAGTTTCGAATATTAGCAAATGCAACAGAGGCTCACCTTCTTCGAGCCTAAGAATACAGGGAGCAAGCCACAAAGGCCTTGAAGCAAGAAAAGGAGGAGGTCCTAGAGCAACTTCGGGTTGTGCAGCAAGAGAAAGATGAAATTAGGGTGAAGTTCGAAGAGGACAGAGAGAAAATCTAGAAAGAGAAAGACCAGTTGCTCTCAGAGTAGACTGTGGTCAAGGAATCCGTGACTAGATCACTTTTTTTTGTGTCGGGCTTGGCACAGATGGAAGAAGAGACAATAGAGAGCCAAGTGGGGAAGCTCGTTGAAGCCATTCAACAGCTTCAAGCAAGAGTAGTAGAGTTAGAAATTCAAGTAGTGTTGAGCACTCCGCAAGAAGTGTGGGATCAAAGGGAAGAAACTACCAGGAGAATAGTAGAAATAATCAGGGCGTTGGCCTCAGAATGTAAGGAACTAAGCGCTCAAACTATGTAGACCTATGAGTGCCTTGCAGAAGACCCAAAGCTGAGGACATTGGAGGCACAACTCCAGAAAGTGAAGCAGCAGGCGTCGACTGTGCCAACACAGTTGAAGCTACTTACTACGGTGGAAAATATGAAGAGTTCATAGGAGCAACACGCAGTTCAGCAATAGGTCATTTCCATCTAGAGTAGAGTGATGGAGGTGACACAGCGACTCCAGCCAGTGCAAGAAAAAGAATGCACTCTTTTCGAAGAGATCGAGGGAAAAGGATCATAGTTGGAACAAGTGGTTGCAATAGTGGAATATCGCCTGGAAGGGCCTGTCACCGAGCAAGTCATTCAGGAGTTCATCGACTAGGAGGCTCTGGCGAAGCAGCAAGTTGAGGCAGATCGAGCTAAGCTCAAGGCCTTCGAAGAAGTATTACCCAGATCAGAGTGACTTGGGATGAGTCACAGGTGAGTGTTGGTGGCCTGTTGGCCCTCAACCAAGTTTTGTGGAAAAGTTGGTCGTGTTTGACCATTTTTGGGACTTCGACAGGCTGGTCCAAGACGGAGCGCCCAGGCGAAGAGGAGATCACAGGATCTCTCCTTTTTTGTGGGATTTTTGGGTTTTAGGGTTTATGTAACGGGTATGGGATGTTGGCCCATGGGTTTACCCATGTTTAGGCCTCTTTTGTAATGTATAAATAAGTAGCTAAGAGATGTAAGAAGTAGTTCTGATCGGCTTTGTGCAAGAACCTATGAAGGTTGCTAAGTGTGAATAGTTGTGAATGCTTTGTGCATACTGTATGTGAGACTTGCAGAGATAAGTACAAGTGGTTGTACTTGGCTTTGTGCCTTGACCTAATCCGAGGAAGGAGGATCTGGCGAGGTGTGCGCAAATATCTTGTCCCTCGTGGAGTTGGCTCTGTGGCTTTGTGCACGGGAGCAGAGGAATGTAAGAAGCTTGAAGATCAATAAATAAGACGAAGAGTTGGTGGACGTATCCCCACACTAGGGTGAACCACGTATATCTTGTGTTGTTATGATTTGTGCATTGTTGTTCATGATGTTTATGTATTTATTTTCTTAGTGCACTGTGCTTGATATGTGATAGGTAGATCCATTGATGCTCAGTTCTTTATATATGAATGAATGCTAGATATTTTCTGATGTTGTGTGCTAAGTTATTGGAAGTGTTAGATCTTGATTATTACTGTGTTGATCTGTAATTAGGGTTAACTTGCAGTGTAAATAAGAATCATAACTTAATGCATATTGTTGGCTAAGTTCTCTGTTAAGTGTTGTAATCAAAGATCGGTGTCCTAGCTAGGTCGTAGACATTTGAGTCCTGCAACCCCCCTGCCTCTACCTCGGGCGAGATTTCATCTGCTTTGCAGGTGTTGCCAAAAGGGTCGGTAGTTAGGGTTTTTTTGGTGCGATGTTGAAGCGTTGAACCTTGGGTCTACCCCTGTGCCAATATGCCTACACCTTGGAGTGAAGTTGGCTAAGCCAACCCCCAAAATCGTATGGCTAGATTAATGTTTTGTTTGTAATATGTTTAAATGGATTAAAATCATCTAGAATTAGAAGCAACACACTAATGCTAGTTTAGGGCCATGGAGGCATAATAATTTATTTAATCTATCTTTTACTTGCTAGTTTACTCACAATATTTTACAAGCACTCATCTTTTATTTTTTCTCATGGGCATGTGGTGAATGTTTTAAGGCAACTCAATTCTTGTTTTCTTGCAAGTATTGTTCAAAGTTCTTTACATTTCATTCTAAGATTTATCTTGTGCTTAAGAACACTCACTCTTGCAAGCTTTTAAATTTCGGTTTTGGTTCAAGCACCCAAATTTTGGCAAGCAACACCTTGCCTAAACACACTATCTAACTCAAATTATCTTAGTCCATAGGCCTAAAATCAATTAGACTTAATAGGACACCAATTACTGACCCAACTTTTCCATTTAAACGAGGATTGAAAGGAAGCAACAGAGGGTGATAGGCTGGGGACGACCTTGTGGCGCTCAGCTTCCTTTCCAGGAGTACTTGTTTCCTTGGGTTGACCTGTGGAGCTAGGGTAGGCCTTGTTTCCATACTTATTGAGCACCCAAAAACTACTTGGTACAAGAGGGGGGAGTATTGGGGTTGACACTTAGTTAGGATTCAACCTTAACTTAAAAACTTAATCAATCCTTAATCTAGTTTAACCATTTGGGCATCTACTTGTCATTTACATTTATGGTTTACATTTGAATCTTGCAAGCTCTCAATTCACATTTACTTTCATGAAAGTGTTTAAATATTGTGGATAACTAACTAGGTGGTCATAGTTGTGCCCTTGGAGGATTCTTCTCAAGCATTTCATTTTCATTTTAGTAGTGTGTTGGCATTCTGGTTTGGTCCTCAAAGAAGTTGCACATCCTTTGGAGGCACTTCATTGTTGGGATTTGTGTAATCTGTGTTGTCATTGAAAGAAGTCACAATAGAGTTGTGCATCCTTTGGAGACACTCTATTGTTGAGCATGCTAGGCTTGATGTGTTGATGAATGTTTCCTATTTGAATACCTTTCATTTCCTGCACAATCAAGCAACTTAGTTAGTATGTGTATCTTTGTATCTTTGTATCCATTGTATCTTATGTTTAGTGCAACTTTAGTGTAACTCTTAGATATTCTTATTGTAAGTTTGTATCTAGTTGCTATATTTGTATCTAATCTTGTAGTGAAGCAATTTTTAATATTTGTAATCTTGTGTAATCAATCTCCCTCAAACTATAGTTGATCGCTTGCCCAATCTTAGGCACCAGTCTTAGTTGTCCTAGGAAAAGGCTTGCTTTTCATCTTGAATTGTTGCACACTGCATTGTTGCCTTTGCATCATAGGCTAGATCTTTCCCCCTAAATTTTTAACTAATTAAAACCAACTCCTAGAATTAACATCTAATCTCACATAGTAACTAGGGTCTAACCCCCTTGGCTTCCCTAGGAGTAAGCATAGACGGAAGAGGTTCAAGTCAAAGTGAAAATGTGGGCTTTGAACCTAGGCATTGTGCCTCCAAGGACACACTAAGTGAGAAGAACTTAGCTCACATTTGCAAATGTGTATAAGGACGACAACAAGGTCATGTAGGCAAGCATCATTCAGCTTCCTCAGATCGACACATATCCTTATGCCTCCTTGCTTATTCTCCTGAACTACCATAGGGATTACCCATTTAGATTCGTCCATTGGTTCTATGATACTAGCTTCCAACATTCTGTCAATTTCGTCTTTTACTTTCTTCTTATATATTGGGTTCAGTCTATATGGTCGTTGTCTAACTGATCTATCCTTATGCTTGAGAGGTATATTCATATATCCTATCTCTCCTTCTATGCCTTTCGTCTCTATAAAGGTTGTTCGAAACATGTCACTGTACTCACACAATAACTCTTTTATTCTTTCTACTATCTGTTCATCCCAGTAATCCCCAATACTGGCTATTTTGGGATTTCCATTTGTCCCAATATTTACTTTCTTCACTTTGATTGCTACAGTAAATACTTCTGATTCGAGAGATGGACCTTCCACCTCTATTGGCCCTTGGATACGGAAGAAAGCGAAGATTAAGGAAGAAAAGGCAGAACGCGAACTGCGCGGAAGACATAGTGACTGATACTGGGTTGAAGCGAGCAGAAAAAACAGTGCAAAGTAAGAGAAATCAGGTTGTTGGAGGAGAGGATTGAGGATGATAGATCAGAAAGGAAGACGGATCATGGAAAACTCAGCAAGAGGAAAAATCCATCGTTGGATGCTTTGGAGAACCGCACCACAAGGAAGGAAAGACAGGCTGGCGAAGCCCTGAAAATGTGGGTCAAGTTGACCTAGGGTTTGAGACACCTAGGGTTTTAGTATATAGGGTTTTGACACTTAGGTTTTAACCTAAGGGTGTCTGAGAACTATTGCAATGTATAAATATAAATCTAAAGGACCTGGGTTGTTGTTGTTGTTATGGTTGGTGCTAGGTTGGTTGAGAGTCATTGTTGTTGTGTGATCGAGTGAGTACCATTGTGTGAGAGAGAAGTGTTGAGTGAGGGAGCCTTTTGGTATTGTAAGATCTTCATCTGGGTGCTAAGATCGACCCTGCAGTTGGGTGCGCAGGGAGGGGGAGACAAAGAGAGAAGAGAGAAGATCTGCTAGCTAAGGGCGCAGACAAGAACTGTATGCTTTCAGCTTAATATATTATAAAGCACAGTTTTGTGGACGTAGCCCTAGAGAGAGGGTGGACCATGTATATCTTGTGTTATGTGTGATTGATGTTGTGTTATATGTAATTTGATATGTTGTTATTGTGATATTGTGTTAGAGATGAAGTATAACCTATGTAGTAGGTTTAAGGAAGATATATAATACTAGGTTGTTGTGTGTTGTTGCTTTGAATCCACTATGCATTCCTTCTAGTTGTAGACACATGTGTCCTGCAACCCTCTATAGCTACTTCGGGTGAGACTGCATCTGCTTCGCAGGTGTTGCCGAAAGGGCCAATAGTTAGGACTTGTTGGTGCGCTCTTGAGTATTGAACCCTAGGTCTACCCTTGTGCCAACAAATGGTTCCGTTGTCGGGACAAGAATCTTCTTAAGGGAATGTCAAGGTGGTTTCCATCAAATACAGAGATTCAAAAGTGGATAGAAGATCAAGAAAAGGGCTTCGTTGAAGCCCAGAACAAGAACCCTAATCTTAGTACAGAGGATTGGTTGGAAGGTATATATTTACTGATATACATGAGATTTTCTTTGGAGGGATTCATAAGGATCTATACAAGTGGTTAGCTAGATTAGCAGATACCCAGTTTGAGATCAGATCTAAGCCACCTGTGGCTTGGACGTTGGTGTTGATCAAGAAGGTTAAGAGAGTTGATAACAATGTGTCAAGAGCAGTGGATCATTGGTTTGATAATACCATTGGAGGTTATATCACCGAGTTTTCTATTGACAGAGTAGAGTCATATAGCCAAGCAGAGAGATATTTTTTTAAGGGACCTAGAGGAAAATTTTTACATTTTCTGAAGTTGAAGATCAAGATGCTATTGCATGAGAAAAACATCTTGAAGATACAGTAGTGGGTCAAATTGAAGAGATATTGTTCAAGAATTCAAACAACGACAGTGACATAGAGATCGGACATATGCGCAGTGGAAGGATATTCAGAGAAGGTCCTTTGGCAAACTTGTTTGAGCGAGATCAAGAACCTCTTCTGTAGGAAGAAGGATTCTATAGTGGGGAAGAGGAAGAGCTACTGAGTGAAGAACAATCAAGATCCGTTGGACCAAGAGAAGAAAAGACTGAAGAACCTCGTCGAGAAGAGCCAGACACTTCAAGAAATGCGCAGATTGTTGAAGTAAGTACTATTACTCCTCCTCTTGTTTCAGCAACATTAAGTAACCAGAGAAACCTAAGTTATCAGAGCACTGGTACAAGTGGTTCAACACACACTCATTCAGGAAACCTAGGAAGATCTATGGCCGACGAGATGAGGTTACCCACCTTTATGGGAGATGGATCTGAAGATCCTGAGAAGCATTGGTTCCTATGTGAAGTTGTATGGAGTATTAAGAATATCACCGACAAAGTTGTTAAACGAGCTCAGTTCAACACTACCCTAAGAGACCACGCATTGAGATGGCACATGAAGTTTGTCCAAGGAGTTGCCCAACCCAAACCGTTGAACCAGATCAAAACTATGTTGATTAAAGAATTCAAGAAACCCAAGTCAAAGTCACAGTGCATTACAGAACTAAAATAAATCAAGCAAAGAATAGTTGAACCTGTGTGGGAGTTTGATCAGAGGTTTAAAACCCTAACAGGCCATTTGATTTTTTAGATCCCTGACGAGMAGAACAAGGAATGGTTCATTGTTTCCCTCGTACCACACATCAAAGTCCCTCTGACGCAAMAAAATATTGCTTCACAGGCTGAGGCACTGGAGATCGCCATGAAACTAGAATCAGCTCCTATGGGAGAATCCAGCTCAGGTATGAGTCAAATCTTGAGTCAACTAACTAGCTTATCACTACAGGTCGAAGATATGAAGAAAGACAAGGGAAAAGATAAAAGAGAAGATATCTGGTGTATTAGATGCAAATCAGAAGGCCATGACAAGGAGCATTTTCCCCTATTTCATGAGTATTTTTCATCTGGAGCCCCGAGTCCTTTAAAGCAAGTTACCCTGCCTTGGTGTGAGGTATGTAGAAATCGACATCGCCCTAGTGAATGTTACTATTTGCAAAAATATGTCCAGACACCCACAAATCTATACTGCACATTTTGTAAGTCGATAGGGCATGATGATAGGGATTGCAGAGCCTATGACCTCATGCATGAAAGGTCCAGAGACATATACAAGATTCAAGGCAAAGTATAATAAGAAGGAAGCGTTGTGCAGTATAATTCCCCAGGAAGAGGAAACTTCAACCCTCGTGGTGGATTCAGAGGAGGAGGAGGAGGAGGAGGTATGGGTCGAGGTCGAGGACAGATCATCTGTTATAACTACGCACATCCACGACACTTGGCAAGGGACTGTCAGAACCCTTGTACCACTTGAAGCTACTGCAACTCATTCGAACATGTCATAGAAGATTGTCCTGCGTTGTTAGCCAAACTTCAGGAGAAACGAGGAGGAAACCAAAAAATACAACTAATCAAATAAGAACCTCGAGGATCATATCCCAGAGTCGATGTTATCACTAGAGAAGGCGGTGTTACAGGAGAAGACAGAATGACCCAGGGAAAGACTACAGAAGAATCAGGAGTCAGGAAAGTTGCAGAGAAGACCCAAAATTTTGATGAAAAGAAAGAAAAACAAGTGTTTGAGGAGGCAAGAAAGGAATTCGAAAGAGATCAGTCTTCTTCATCAAAGGTTCAACCAGAAGTGAGAGAATGTGGAATGCCTCTGGAATTTGATCAGTTTTCTCTGCCAAAAGAAGGAAAAGAGGTAAGCAAGCTCATGGAATTCTTATATACGTGTATTAAGTTGATTCAGGATGAAAGTGTTGTACAAGAACTACAAAACTTGATTAGACAGTACGAGCTAGGGAGGGTAGACCCATTAATGAGTAGAGAAATACACCAAATATATAAAAAGAGGAGGACAAATAAAGAATTACACATGAATGCTCAAATTGGAGAGTATGATATAGACTACGTCGTCCTTGACTTAGGGTTAGAAGTCAATGTCATGACGAAGTAGACTTGGGCACTGATGGGAAAACCTAAGTTGATTTATTCCCCTATCAGGCTTAGGATGGCCAATTAGCAAGTTGTGAGCCCCTTTGGAAGATTGGAACATATCTCTATAGACATTGATGGGTTCATAACATTTGTGGACTTCGAGGTCATTGAGATAGTTGATGATAGCTACCCTTACCCCGCGTTGTTAGGATTTGATTGGGCTTTCAACAATTCCACTGTGGTTGATTTAAAGAAAAGAAGAATGACGTTTGAAGGCGATGGCCTTAGGGTCATTTCACCTTTTGATCCTGATGAAGGTCCCATATACACAGATCCCATCAGAGAAGAAGACTACGCATATGAGTTAGAAAACATATACAAATTGACAGTCAGATAACAGGATTACATTAATCCTACAGCAGATGGGAATTTAAGCTAGCGAAGTGAGAGCACATGCTCATCAGATTCAGAAGAAGCACTGGAGAAATGGCAGAAAAAAATGTATGAAGTATCTACTAGAAGGTGTGCTAGATTGACCAGAGAAGTTCACTAGATCGGCACAACAGTAAGTAACTTGCCCACCTTTGATGGTTTAAATCATTTATAAGCGTTCTTGATGGAGTTTGAAGAAATTGTACCAATACAACAAAGATTGTTGGCAATGCATGAGGCATTGAAAGCAACTCCAACAAGGTGGTGGGGGTCACACAAACACAACATTACATATTGGGTACAATGTCACACTTTGATGACAACACGATTCTCAGAGCAAGTAGAAGGTTGTGAAGTTAGATACACAAGTCAAAGTTGTTTGAAGGACCATGTGAGAAATTGCGAGGAAACCTGGAGCAACATTCCTTAAGAGCAGTGGGTGCATAAATTCATCAACACATTGGACACAACCCCTATCAATTGGTACCTTCAAGCAAAACCGTGCCTCATCACTACAGATTGGGAAAGTATGACCCAAAAACTTTGTAACTACCTTCTTATTTGAAAGGAAATATCCTACAGTGGATCAAGTATTACAGATTGTAAGCCAGAAAGTGTTCGAGGAGGCACCTACCCTCCCTTTAGAGAAAGAAGAGGATGAATGGACTGCGCCTCTTCAGAAATTGCAAGGATGTTACAATATCAATGTTGATGAAGATGATGATCCTATAAAGGTGAACACGTCGAAACAGAAGGCCAAAGAGACATAGAAGGACTAGGAGTTGAGCAACCTTTCATTGGACAACCAATTAAAATCAAGAAAGTCAACATTTGAACAGAACAAACACCGAAGCTTTCTAATGTTAGAGATTATTGGGATGTTGCCACTATTGATAAGATCACAGAGTTACTGCATGAATATCAGGACTTGTTTCCAACCAAGTTCACTGATATGAAGGGCATTAAAGGGCCCATGGGAGAGATGAAAATTCCCTTAAAACCAGATGCAAGGCCAATCAAACAAAGACCTTACATATTGAACCCAAAATATAAGGAAAAAGTGAAGACTGAATTGGACATAATGTTAGAAGCAGGAATCATAGAACATGTTGAAGGGTCAGAATGGATAATCTTTATGGTGGTGCAGGATAAGAAGACTAGATAAATCAGGATTTGTGTAGATCTCAGGAAGATGAATGATGCATGTTTGCATGACCCATTCCCTACACCATTCACTGAAGAAGYGCTAGACAATGTAGGACGACAAGAGGTCTACTCCTTCACTGATGGATTTTCAGGATACCATCAGATCAGGATTGCCAAGGAAGATCGCCATAAGACCACATTTGCAACAGAATGGGGATCCTACCAATATAAAGTGATTTCATTCAGATTGAAGAATGCACCAACCATCTTTTCTACGGTAGTGGTTGAAGTGTTTAAGGAGTTTTTACATAAATTTCTGGAAGCATACTTCGATGATTGGACTGTTTTCAGTATTTTGCAAAATCATATTGAATGTTTAAGACTAATGTTGAATAAGTGCAGGCAATTTCAGATTGCCTTAAACCTGAAGAAGTGCATCTTATTTTCACCCTTTGGAGTGTTGCTAGGTCATATTGTGTGTAAGCAGGGATTGCTGGTAGATCCATCTAAGATTGCCATTATAGTCGATCTACCCCCTCCTACTTCATTCAAATAGCTGCGCATTGCCCTGGGACATACTGGATACTATAGGAAGTTCATTAAAGGCTATGCACAGATTACAACACCCATGGAGAAGATTTTGAAAAAAGACTCTCAATTTCAATGGATAGAACAATGCCATCAGAGCTTCAACACACTGAAACGGAAAATGGTTACTGCGCCTATTTTAGTTTTCCCAGATTGGAGCAAGGAGTTTCATGTGCATGTCGATGCATCTTCTATCACATTAGGAGAAGTGTTAGAACAAACGAGAACAGGAGACATCGACCACCCATTAGCCTTTGCTAGAAGGAAGTTATCAACAACTGAGATTAATTACACCACCACTGAAAGGGAAGGTTTAACCATGGTGTATGCGTTGCAGAAGTTTCACCACTACTTGTTGGGAGGACATTTTAAAATGTTCACTAATCACTCTGCGTTGAAATACCTACTCAAAAATCCAGTGTTGGGGGGAAGAATATGCAGATGGCTTCTGCTATTCCAGGAATATGATTTTGAGATCATGGTTAAACTAGGAAGGATGAACAAAGGTCATGACCAGTTATCGAGGTTGGAACACGGAGATGAACCTACTAGTTTGGAGGATACATTGTCGGATGCATAGTTGTTTTCCATCAGGAAGGTTGATGGTCACTTCGCGGAGATAGTACAGTTCATGTCAACAGGAATGACACCTAGTGACTATACGGTTATTCAGAAGAAACAATTGGTAGTGCACGCTGCATATTTTTGACTTATAGTTGAACAACTATACAAGATGGGACCTGATGAGATATTGAGGAGGTGTGTTATGGAAGCAGAGATACCATTGATCCTTGCAGAATCACATGAAGGCATCGCAGGAGGACACTACGCAAGGAAAGCAACAACACAGAAGATTCTTAGGTTTGGCCTTTGGTGGCCTACTCTACACAAAGATGCTAAGGAATACTATAAGGCCTATGATGTATGCCAAAGAGTTGGAAAACCATCCAGAAGAGATGAAATGTCATTAGCACCCCAGCTAACCCTACAAGCCTTTGAGAAATGGGCCATTGAATTCGTGGGACCTATTAACCCACCAGAGAAGTGCACAGGATCTAGATACATAATCACTGTGACAAAGTATTTGACCAGATGGGAAGAAGCAAGAGCAGTGAAGGACTGTAGTGCAACTACAGTTGTGTGCTTCATATTTGATGATATCATAACTAGGTTTGGATGCCCGAAGACCCTGATGAGCGATCAATGCACACATTTTATTAAAAAGACTATTGAAGACCTGACTCGAGAATTTGAAGTTAACCATCAGAAGATCACGCCCTATCATCCACAAGAAAATGGGACAGTTGAAGCATTCAATAAGATATTGGAGATAGCGCTGACGAGGATATGCAGTGTGAACATGGATGACTGGTATTTGAGAGTACCAACAGTATTACGGGCCTATAAAACCACTTACAAGAAACTAACCATGCATACCCCCTTTACACTGGTCTATGGTCTAGAAGCAGTTGTACCCATGGAATATTTGGTTCCTAGTATGAGAATTGTAGCCTTTACGGATATGGATGACACTGGCATTGTGCAAGAGAGGCTTGCACAGTTGGTCGAACTGGAAGAAGACAAATTTATTGCAGGATTTCACCAGAAGGTTCAGAAAGAAAGAGAAAAGGCCTACCATGACAGGAATATCAAGAAGAAAGCATTCAACCAAGGAGATCTGGTATTGGTATATGACAATAAGTTCATGAGACATCAAGGAAAGTTCGGAACGCATTGGCTTGGGCCATATGAGGTTGCATATGTTATGGAAGGAGGAGTTGTGCAGTTGAAGACTTTGAATGGAGAATGGAAGCAATGATTGGTGAATGGGAATCGGTTGAAATTATATTATGACAACCAGTTGTCTCGCAAATCCCAATAAAAGCGTGAGGAAAAGGGTCTAGGTACCAGGTGCAGTTGAAACTGGATACCAGACACAAAAAAGACAGTATGCACATAGAAGGGAGAAACAGATCATAACGCATAGGCTGCCCTGCGCAGTCTGAAGTTGAAATGGAACAGAAAGTTCAGATCTGAAGTGCCTTGGGAAGAGTCACAAGTGAGTGTTGGGGACTTGTTGGCCCTTGGATATGGAAGAAAGCAAAGATTAAGGAATAAAAGGAAAAGCACGAACTGCGTAGAAGACACAGTGACTGATAATGGGTCGAAGTGAGAAAAAGAGAAGAAAAGACGATATGAAGTAAGATAAAGCAGGTTGTTGGACAAGAGGATCGAGGATGACAAATCAGAAAGGAAGACGGATCGTGGACAACTCAGCAAGAGGAAAAATCCACCATTGGATGCTTTGGAGCACCGCGCGACAAGGAAGGAAAGACATGTCGACGAAGCCCTGAAAACACGGGTCAAGTTGACCTAGGGTTTGAGACACCTAGGGTTTTGGTATCTAGGGTTTTGACACTTAATTTTTAACCTAAGGGTGTCTGAGAGCTATTGTAATGTATAAATAGAGGTCTAAAGGACCTGGCTTGTTGTTTTTGTTATGGTTGGTGCTAGGTTGGTTGAGAGTCATTGTTGTTGTGTGATCGTGTGAGTACCATTGTGTGAGAGAGAAGTGTTGAGTGAGGGAGCCTTCTGTTATTGTAAGATATTTAGTTGGGTGTGAAGATCGACCCTGCAACTGGGTGCGCAGGGAGGGGGAGATAGAGAGAGAAGAGAGAAGATATGCTAGCTAAGAGCGCAGACAAGAACTGTATGCTTTCATATTAATATATTATAAAGCACAGTTTTGTGGATGTAGCCCTAGAGAGAGGGTGAACCACGTATATCTTGTGTTATGTGTGATTGATGTTGTGTTCTCTATCCTTTGATATGATGCTATTGTGATATTGTGTTAGAACTGAAGTATAACCTGTGCAATAGGTTTAAGGAAGATAAAGAATACTAGGTTGTTGTGTGTTGTTACTTTGAATCCACTTTGCATTCCTTTTGGTTGTAGACACATGTGTCCTGCAACCCCCTATAGCTACTTCAAGTGAGACAGCATCTGCTTCGCAGGTGTTTCCAGAAGGGCCAGTAGTTAGGGCTTGTTGGTGCGCTCTTGAGTATTGAACCCTGGGTCTACCCCTGTGCCAACAAC
Source organism: Picea sitchensis (assembly GCA_010110895.2). NCBI lineage: Eukaryota > Viridiplantae > Streptophyta > Pinopsida > Pinales > Pinaceae > Picea > Picea sitchensis. The sequence continues at coordinate 31,106 of SNQJ01S0104931.1, forward strand.
CTCTCTTTATCCTTCAATTTCTGTAATTTGGATGTTGCATGGGTCATCTTCATCTGGTGTTTCTTCTTGCACATGGTAGCATGAAAATAGGTCTTTCATTATCTGTTTGTTCTGCTGCTGATACTCTATTATAAGTTCAACCTCTGGTTCACGAATGAATATTACCCCTATGATATGTTTGTGTTGAATCCATGTTGGGGTTCTCATGTTCAAATGAGAAAGTGACTATAAAATTATGTTGTAATGTTGTCCATTCCGCAGTGCCTCTGCGCAGTTCCTGGTCTACATACCAGTTTGCTGGAATTCSTTCCAATGTGTGAATAAAGTGATGAAGCCATTCTTCTAGTGGTGTCATTATCCATAGTGTTCTTCACTTATTGMAGTGTTCTACTGGTGTCCCWTGTCCATCATATCTCTGCAGTTGATTTCTTCCTTATTCTACACCAAATCTGATGCGCAATAATTGCTTACAATGGTACCAGTACTTGACTGTACCTTTGTGCGCACCCCACTATCTTGCAGGTGTTTCCTTGAGTTCTATGTCAAGAGCTAAGAGACTCTAATTTTCTAACACTTCATCTTCATATCTTGTTAGGAATTATTCTAAGTGATTCACCCCATGAAAGCTGGGAGGTTCTCTTATCTTTGTACCTACCCATCTTACTACGCAGTCTATTCTTGCACACCTTCTTGTAGAGACTTCATGTAATCTTTGTTGCCAATTCTCCAACCCTATAACTGATTATGATGCGCATGACATGATACTTCTCCAACTAAGTACCCCATCTGCAGTTGGATTCACAGAATATTCTTCTCCTGCAGTGGTTTTGTATAATTGGTTAATTTCCTCCAAGTCTAAACAAGTGGGTTCTACAAATCTTTCTCCTTTTGATGGATCTAGTGGCGCAACGACTTTGTACTCTCCTAAATCGAATGTCATCTTCCTTGTCTTCAAATTGATTATGGCCTTATTTTCAAACACCCAATCCAAGCCAAGCAATGTCGGATAAGGTGTTGTGCCATCCAATATTTCTATCACTTCGAAATCGACTTTAGTGCACACTCCATCCAAATCTACTGTCACACCCTTTAGCCTTCCAATTGGCAGAACCCTATGTTGATTTTCTAGTTTCAGCTGAATAGGTGAATATCCTAATGTGGGATCTCCCATACATTTCCATGTCTTCTTGGATAGTACATTCACTTCGGAGCCTAAATCTAGTATAATATCCCCCATGTTGAAATCTCCAATGTTGACATTCAGTCTGAACTCTTTGCTTGTTCTCCTACTTTTATGCAGATGATTAACTGTTCTATGCTCTATCTTTCCCTCTACATCTTTGTTATATATTTCTAACATATTTTGTAACATTTTAATAGATGATGGATCATTTAGTAGTTTAACACAGGATTATAGAAAATCCTTTATGGTACTTACTTTTCCTAGGGGTTGTGCTTCATTAGTTTGATCCAACGTTGAAGGAATCTCATACGTTGGTACGTCCTGGGTGTGCTATGCAGTTGATGTATATGCAATTTCTGGTTTCAAGAATTCGTTTTTGGCTTGCTTGAATATCTCATTTTCGTTATGTGCATCAAACTACTTATGTGGTTCAACATTCTTCTTCACTCATGGTGTTGTGTTGGATCTTGTCTTACTAAGTCATCTCCTGTCTTAGCTCCTTTGCGCGTAACTATGTTGTTATTTCTTCCATCATCCCTTGCTTTTACAGAAATCCATTGGACATTCTGATTGATCTAATTTCTCTTTTCCTGGATATTCCCCAATAGTGTCAAACAATCTTTTGTGTCATGGTCGGATGCACGACAATACATACATGTCGCAGGTGGAAGTGGAAATTCTCTTGCATAGTGTCCTTGTTGTTGAAATTTATGGCATACCACCAGTCCTTTGCCTCTTCCAAAGCCTCCTCTACCTTGTCCTCCACCTCTGTAGACAACTCAATCTCCTCACGGTGAGTTGTACTAGGGCACCTGATTATACTGTGGTTGCATGGTATTGTGTTGTGACTTTGTAGTGTTATATTGTTGTGGAGTAGTGTTATATGGGGCCGATACTTCGTTAAAATGTGGTGCAACTTTCCCTGCCATCATCTATGTCTGCACCCTATAGGTGTCTGATGTTCTTTCCCTCATCAACTCCATTGTCCTACAATCTTTGTCATCATGGCTTACTGACTTGCAAAAGTTGAAATATGAACTCTTAATAACTGTTTGGTATTTCTGCATCATTGGAAAGTGACATGGATCATGCCCCTGTGTTGTACAGATCTCACACGATAGTCCTCCTTATGGAAAAGAGTTTGGCAATCCTGTTTCCATGCACTGCGCGAATGTTGGGCATTCATTCTTGTGGTGTCCTTTTGTCCTACATGTGGTACACCAAACAAATTCTCTTTTTTCCTTACTCCTGTTCTGGTTTAATTGAAATGTTATATTCTTCAAGTCCTCCTTGAGCTCCTCTATTGTTGGATTTGTCTTCTGATATTGGTTCTCTTCTAGTTGCANTGTCCTACATGTGGTACACCAAACAAATTCTCTTTTTTCCTTACTCCTGTTCTGGTTTAATTGAAATGTTATATTCTTCAAGTCCTCCTTGAGCTCCTCTATTGTTGGATTTGTCTTCTGATATTGGTTCTCTTCTAGTTGCAAGGTTGCCTGCAGAGCCTCTGCTTGGGTTTGAAACTTCTGTTGTCTCAAAGGGTATTTAAAGTGTGGTAGTAGTGAATTCACAAACATATGCCTATGCTGCATATCTGTTATGACATACTTCAACTTTCCCTTCAATCGTTTGAATCTCTAGTCTATCTCCCAGACAGATTCTCCTAGTTTATGTCTAATCTCTATCATCTCATTCATGTACTGGTCCTATGAGCTAGGCTTCTGGAATTCATTTATCATATTCTTGATATCCACAATCGTTATGGTTGTTCCTAGTGGACTGTTTGCAGCTAATATCATGTACCAATCCAATGCGCGGTCTCTTAGCATGATGGATAACTGCGCAATTTTGGTATCCTCGTCTGTGATTTTCTTTTCTTCCTAGATATTTTCACAGATGATCAAGTGCTTCTCAGGGTCCTCCGATGTCTCTCCCTTGAATTTTGGTAACCTGATGGTGGGATCATGCCATTCCATCCTAAATGTTGAACTACTACCTTCGCGCGGTGTAGATCCTTGACTAATACTTCATGAAATGGCTCTCCCAGTTGTTTCTCCCTGTGTAGATATACTTCTTGTTTCATTTCTTCCACTAAAATTCGGTTGTCTAAATGGTGGTGTTATTTCTAGTGTATTATTCACACATGGGTTTATGCGTTCCACGCTGACACTGATATCGATAGGATTTCTACCTTCGGTTTCTTCTCTTAGACCTCTTGTCTTCCTTTCATATGTCACGCGTAGGATTTCCTCAATCTGCTCCACATCCCAGAGATCCTATACCTCTTATTCATCACTTGTCAAGCCTTCCCTCGCAGTTATGGCTCTCTTCTTATTGTTCATCTTATATTGGTAGGGTACTCCACTGTGCGTTCTTCCAACTGTTTCCATGATCTGCTTGATATGGTCTTCCTCCATCATGATTGGATCAAAGGCCTCCTCCTTCTTTCCTTTATCCATCTCTTCCTCCATTTATATGTCTCTTGTCAGTACTTCCCCCCTTCCCCCATGCACGTAGGGAAGTTTAGTTGTCTAAGGATATTGTCATTACACCTTTGTTATACAGTAACATCTTAATGGAAGTATACAACGATATGATATACCTACCTCGAGGTCCCTTCATGAACTCTTTCTCTGATGCGTTGTAAGACTTCACAGTATCTACTGCAAACTCTATGATAAATCCTGCAACAATGTTGTCTAACCAAAAATCTACCGCGAGCGTAAATTTATTGTCAACTTGTTGTATCTGCGCGATCTCCACAGAATTCCACTCTAGTTGTTTGATCCGATTTGTAGGGTGGTTTTCTTTCAACCTCAATATCCACTCCTGCAACACTTGCAAGAAATCACAGAAAAATACTTCATGCAAGTTGCTAAATACGTATTTGTCCAAATATTTGTGCGGTGTAAACTTCGGGTTTCTGCGCAAATTCCAGCTCCTTTTTTTCAACCAGCTCTATATTTTTGCCTTCGTTGGGTTCCACAGTCTCAACATCCCCTTTTATATTCTCATTTTTTTAACGTTTTGTCACCAGCTCTGAAATTCTTTTCCCGATTCTTGAGTAGATCTCATTCACTCAATACCTTTATGTTCCAACCGGTAACATAACCATTTATTGGTTAGAATTCCTTCTTTCTACCATTTGGGGTTGACCCATGTTCAGATCTACTATAGTTTCCTAAAAAAACCCTTAAAACTATCAGCCCTCCTGGTAAACTAGAAGGCAACACAATGCGCAAAATGCACTGTTCAATCTCACCTGAGATAGTTCTTATGGGTGGCTACAATGCTCAGGTGCTTGAAGCACGGGAATGAGTGGGGATCTGGAATTGACCTTTGTTATGTTCATTTTTTTAGTCTAACATTAAAATTATCCTGGTTAATTTGTCATTCTTACTCATGCATGTAAATTAACGGATCTAACTAAGTCATTCATACATTTGTCTAACATATAATCATCAACAATAAAGGAGCTACATAACATTCAATCACATAACACATGATCTATCGTGGTTCACCCCTCCTGAGCTACGTCCAAAAAGATTTGTTTTCTTTGCTCTTTTATTATCATCTTTCCAAACCTACAACGCCTCATGCATTACAACTCTCCATATAAACAAGTTGAGATCTACAATGAGGCAGACTGGATCACACCAAGCTCCTCAGCCTGTGATCTGACCCTTAAGATCTACCTTTTTTTCTCTCCTCAGCTCAACAACTTACAACATATATCGGAACAACATAGTAACAATGACCAAAAAAAAATAACCAACTCTGAACCCAAGAACAACCCCGACCTAGACCTCCTAGGTACCTATTTTACATGTTCTTGGCTTACTAGCCATTACATCTTCTTACCTAAACCCTAACAATAGCATGGTTAGGTATTATTGCATGCGTGCCACACATGATTTCCTCTTCTACATGCACGTCTGGCTTGCTCATGTTGCTTTTCCTGCATGCACGTCTGTCTTACACGTGTTGCTTTTCTTGCAAAACTAGGTCTGTGCCCAACAAATTGCAAAAACATGTAAAGAAGAAATTGTAGACCAGCAATGGCAGTTATAAACAAAGAAAAAATCAACATAGAATACATGAGGTATTCCAAAAGGGTGAGTTGGTCATGACTCAATTGAGGAAGGAGCAATTTTCTCGAGGCACATATAATAAACTCAAGTACAAGAAGATAGGTCCATGACGAATTCTGAAAAATATCTCTGATAATGCTTATCAGCTGGAACTTCCAGAGAAATTTGACATATCTGCTAACCTCTATGAATTTCATGAAGGGGACAAAAGAGTAGATGAAGGTACCCTCAACGAATGGGAACATCATCTACCAATTAAGTCTGAGGAGCATATTGAAGAAATTATTTCTACCAAAATTGGTAAGAAGACTTGCTGAAAGGAGTACATGGAATATTTGATCAAGTGGAAGAATCAAGGAGCAGAGGATGCATCGTGGGTGACTGAAGATCAATTATCACGTATGCATAACTCTTCACTTTAGAAATGATCCACACATGAGTTGGAGCTCATGTTTTTCTTACCAGGGGTGTCTGATGCAGGAGCATCCTTGGGCTCGGGCAATCCACATCACCCAAAAATATTTCCATTTTGCAAATAGGAAATAAGTCTAATAAGAATTGTGTTAGTGGTCCACTTTATTTAGTCAGTTTGTTGTAAATTCGAACTGTTGATTACTCTTGCAACTACTCTTTTTGTGATGAAACTCGTGTTGAAACTCATGTTGAAACATGTATTGAAACTCGTGTTGAAACACGTGTTGAAACTCATCCTAAACTCATGCTGAAACTGCCACATATAGAGAAATTTTACAAGTGTCATGTTGAATATCGTGCTGAAAATCATGTTGAAACACGCATGCATAATGAAATTTTACACATGTCACGATATTTGTTTATTTGCAACACTATGGTCATACACATTTGATTTTTCCATGCTGGTATGCATTCATAATGAGTCACAACTACCGTTAGAAAAAAAAAAAGAGCTCGCGGCTAAAGGAAAAAATGTGACCCGAGGCCAAAAGAAAGTTGAAGCAATCCAGAAGACAGAGAGACGGTTTGGGTAACAAATCATTCTTGAAGGGAAGGAAAATCGTTTCAGAGCCGAGGACGAGTTTTAAAAAGAAATGAAGCGCTATTTTGAAGGGTTTGGTGAACCATGAAGAAAGGAAACCGTAGAAGGTGGACTGTAGAGAAAGATTCCAGATTGGGTGAGCACACAAGAAGAGCGAAACAAAATCTCATCCCATATACATAGACCATTACCCTTTGGAAAATTTCATAGTGGTTTTCATCCACGTAAGCAAAAATTCATGGCGGTCATTTTAGTC